>JASDQU010103246.1:366781-384374 GCA_032191745.1 Picea mariana | reverse complement strand
TCTTTAGATATGTAATTTTCTGATTCAGGTCTGCCTGAAAACCGATCAATACAATATAACCGTTTTAGTTAAAAAAAAAAAAAATCAAATAACTTGAAATAAAATTGAAATGAATGAAATTGAACTAGATAGCATCAACCATCTAGTAGATAAGAAGTTATAAATTGGATATGAGGAAGTAGTAACAAATTTATAACAAGTGAATAAATGAATGTTGTTGTTTCCTCTTACTACAAACAATTCTCAAACTATAATAAGTTATGCAGTAAGTAGAGTGAAATGAATCAATACAAATGGTATGAGAGAGGAGGGGGATTATGGCTTGTATAAGTTCTAAATAGTGTTACACAAGGTGTGGGTCCTTTTTGGGCTCCATAGGGCTTATATAATTAGTAATTAATAACAAGTTGATGATAAATATCTTAACTACTAATGGTATGTTCATCGAAGATCTTTAGTACAATGAATTGATCTCTCCATAGATCTTTCTACACAATCTGTAATAATATTTTCGTATAGTCGATTCGTTGAACCCATGTTGCAAAAGTGCGGAGTGGGAGCACCATTTCCTAGAAAAACCTCGAGAGTGAAGCATATTGGAAATGTTTTGTATAAATATATATATTTTTATATATTATACTACATATATATTAGAGCATCAACCATTTAGTACAAGTTTATAGTTAATCATTAGAAGTTCAAAAGTGACTTTGTAAGCCATCGAGTACCATTGCCTTGTCGAGATCTAATATGTACAATGTATGAATTATTATTAATTATTAATTATTAATCTAGTAGAATGTCTTTTCGATGTTGCCTAAACATTAACATTTCAGTCCTAAAAAATTGGTCTTGCTTTTTTGGCCTCGAAAAATCGATCTTTCCTCCATTTGCAAATTCGCTCTCTTCCTCAACCAAATCACCCTCTTCCTCTCAGCTCAATGTGTCTCTCACGCCCTCACACTCTCTGTGAGTCTCTCACATTGTGTATGTGACTCTCTCACCTCCTCACACAATGTGTGACACAAGTACATGAAAAAGACTCCCTCTTGCTCCTATGCACTCATTGTGTGTTTCTCACTTTCCTTAGATATGCTTTTATAATCTCCTAATGACTAAAACCCTATCTCCAAAGTGATCAACGATCAAGATCTGATCTTGATCTTTTGAGATCAACGGTTGTGACTTAATCTCTCGTTGAGATGACTTAAATTACGTAATGAGCCTTGTTGATTGAGTGTGATGAGCCATGCTGGTGAGGAAGAGGCATTTGAGGGGGCTGCTGGGATGATCTCTGTGGATATCCTGATCATCATCATCGTTGGGATCACTGTCTTCATTGCAGGCCATGAGACATGATCTCCTCTAGTCACCCCTCGGTGAGAGGGGGTAACACAGTCAATGCGCTCAAAAAATAAATTATCAACATTGTAATCTATGGTTGTAACTTGTAACTTGTGATGGCAGCTTTTCTACCTAATCTGAGGCAACTGTCAGTTAGATAGAGGTTCCCTGGTCTCTCAGTTGTTGTTTGTTAGAACAGTTGGTCATAGATTCAGTTAAAGAGATTTCACAAGAAATCATCAATATCCCGATGCATTGTTGTGAGGACAACCTTTGAGATGGATGGTTGTGATGGAGGATTGAAGGATGCGAAGTGTTTGTGAATTGTCATTTCGGTTAAATACTGTATGTCCTTAAATTCAGAACTTCACATAGCATTTGTATATGGATCGGATTCCATGATTAAATAATAGGGTCCTTAGTTTGGTTTTGTAAGGAAAGACTAGTTTTTCAGGCACATCAAGGAGAACTGAGACCCTTACTTTTCATATATAACAAACTTTGATCGCATAATTGATACATTTTTATTATGAGATCTAAAGATATCTTGTTGAGTTTTTGCAATGCAAATTAACATCCAGACACTTTCTAAGTTATCTACTTTTAGGAGAAAATGCAAAACCTTAACATTAAATTACTTTGATCTCATCTTTCTTCTAGAGTAATGACCTTGGGTTTTAGTTCATGTCATTGTAGGAATAATGTGATATGTGAATTGTTTCATCATGCGGTGCTCACTTTGACTCACACTTGATAAGAACACATTTTATTGACAAAAAGTTCTCAATGCGTGTATTGTACAGGTCGGTAGTTATGGTTCCTGATCCGAACTTGGACACGAATTTATGTCAAGGAGCAGACCAGGTCCTTAGCTCATTAGTGAATTTTATCCCAGGTGATTGGGGTCTACCACCATATGCAGAGAAGTAAAAAAAGTTGACTTTGGAAGAATGGTGTTTTAATTTGTGGGGAAGGATGATGTTAAAAAGGCAAGTTCAATGACACAGAACTACTTACAAGTCAACCAGGATGAGCATACCTAGCATCTCTCTCGGATCACGTATTATATTCTTAAGAAAATTGCAATGGCCTATGAAATATTGTGCATTTTCACCTGAAGTTAACTACCCGACTTGAGTCTAATTTTCGGAGAAAAGCATTTAAAATTTAATTTATTTCGATGATATTTGGGAATGTGTAATCTGGGTATCTTGATTTATAATCCTTTGTAGTCCAGACAGTCTGTTGAGGCTTTATGAAATTACATATTTGCTAGGTTTTTGGTGGTAATTATATGGGAATGTCACAGCTGTCAACAATGGGACAGTGTACTCTTTTCCAAGCTATATAGTAGAAAATGCACGAATAATTTCATATGAATATGCATGTCAGTGGGATTTGTTATAAAAGGTTGTTACTGAATTTTCTTTTTGAAGTGGTGACCTTGCGCAATGCACTTCAAGTATTTCTACTCGTGTTGGTTACAATATATAAGGTTTTTGCATGGAGGGGTGCTTTCAGATTTCCCTACTGGAAAATGAGAAGAAAACTTTTAGCCTGAGAACATTGTTGTGGATTTCCATGGCGTATATGTTTATCTCCTTCGATCTATGAAGCCAATTAACTGTGCTGGTAGAAAGTCTGATCCTATAATATAATGGGGCATTTCTGTCTCACCTCTTTTTAAGGCTTTAGGAAATAGCAACATTGCAAACAGATCAATGTTTGGAAGAAATTAAATGCCAAGGAAAAAGTATGGGGCTTTCATTCATTGAACTTATGGCATAGCACCTTTATTTGTGGCATATTAAAAATTATATTTAGTTCTTTTTCTATCTTCCAAAACTCAGTGGTTGAACCCCTCCTAATACACTTTTTCAATTAAAACACCATCTTATTTTCACTAGATATTTAAGATATACATCTTTTGTTATATTTTTCATAGCCCTTTTTATTTATACCTCTAATATGTTGGCCCCAATATACTATTCACTTCTCACTTACTAATCCTCACTATGCTACCAGATTTTGTTTACTCAAGCCATACTTAGATTAGATCAGGCTTCCTCCTCACTTTGTGTTCTAAAATCCCTATATCCATACCCATAAGTAAATATAGCTATAGTCATTCCCCTAGGAAACGCTGTCAAAGCCATATGAAATTTGTTCTTAGAAAACCATATGAATATCATCTCATGGTCTTGCATTCATGATTGCTTACACAAATATTTGAGTCCAGCAGTGTACTTCTCTTCTTTCATGTTAGGTTCCTCCCCTTTCAATTAACATTTAGGCAGGAGTGAAAGGTGGGAAAAAGAGAGATTATCCCTCTTTGTAACTTATCGCCTTTCAATGAGTTAAACCATTATAATTGTTTTCTAAACTACTTCATGTATTTTTATGGATACTTTTTAATGATATTTTCATTTTATTTTGTGGAAAACATAAGTATATATAAATGTGCTTGAATATGTTCTGATGGACTAGCACGTTTTTGCTCGTGATCTATTTTTAACATATATATTTTTCGTACTTTATAAGAGTTGAGCTACGAGGCACAATGATATATATTATCTGTTTTGTACGAGCCTTCTGCAAATGTGAATTATGCCCTTGCGGAGTTAATTTTAAATGCTATATAATTTTAATATTTGTCATTGGAATATGTACAATGCATGAATATGGGGCAGTTTGATGAGCTTGGTCTTTAATTTAAATAGACGTTTAATTTTAATTTAAATAGAGGTAGATTTTCAATTTGAAAAATAACTATTTTTTTTTAAATCATAAAAAGTGATATTCTTACAGTTTGAATGGGCTTAATGGTTGAGAATATGTGTTTCTTCGTAAGAAGTCATAAGTTCAAATCCAGAAGGGTAAGGGTATGTACACCTCCCTAGACTTTAATAGTCAAATCCCTATGTGGAGGGGGTCCCTTGTCCCACAAACAAGAGGGTCTTATACACTGATTTGGTGCCTAGATTGACCTTCAAATTAAATTATTATTATTATTATAAATATTCATAGAAACTTTATGTCGATATTGACATATAACATTAAAATATTTGTTATTTTTTTTAAAGTTATTTTATATATAATTAGTAATTAATAATAAGTTAATGAAAAATATCTTAATTATTAATGGTGTGTTCCTTAAAGATCTCAAAATGAAATTTTTACCTTTTTTTTAAATGTACTCATATATAATTAGTAATTAATAACTAGTTAATGATAAATATCTTAACTATTAATGTTGTGTTCATTGAAGATCTTTAGTACAATGCATTGATCTTTCCATAAATATTGTCATTCAAGCTGTAATAATATTTTTTTCTAGTTGATTGGTTGAATCCATGTTGTCACAGGGGAGTGTCATTTCACAAAAAAAACCCAGGAGGTCTTGGGAATGTTTTATATATAATATATATAATAATAATAATAATAATAATAATAATAATCTAATTTTAAGGTCACAACCAAGCCAAACACCAAATTGGTGTATGAGATCCCTTGTTTGTGGGATAAGGGACTCCCTCCGCACAATGATTTGATTGCTAAAGTCTACAGAGGTATACATACCCTATCCCCCTTTGGATTTGAACTTGTGACCTCTTAGAAGGAAACACATGTTCTTAAATATTAGGCTCACTCGGGTTGTATTAATAATATAATTTTAAAGTCACGACCAAACCAGACACCAAATTGGTGTATGAGAACCCCTTGTTTGTGGGAGAAGGGGCGCCTTTCGCATAGTGATTTGACTGCTAAAGTCTACGGAGGTATACATACCCTACCCCCCTCTAGATTTGAACTTGTGACCTCTTAAAAAGAAACACATGTTCTTAACCATCAAGCCCACTCAAGTTCTAATGCAATTTATATATTATAATGCATATATATTAGAGCATTGGTGATTTAATACAAGTATGGAGACTTTGTAATCAATAAAAGTTACAAAGTTAAAAATCAAATAACTTGAAATAGAATTGAAATGAATGAAGTTGAACTAGATAACATCAACCATCTAGTAGATAGAAAGTTATAAATTGGATGAGGAACTAGTAACAAATTTATAACAAGTGAATAAATGAAAAGAGAAACATATCTACTATATATTGTTGTTTCCTCTTACTACAAACAATTCTCAAACGATAATAAGTTATGTAATAAGTAGAGTGAAATGAATCAATACAAATGGTATGAGAGAGGCGGGGGGATTATGGCTTTAATAAGTTCTAAATAGTGTTACATAAGGTGTGGGGCCTTTTTGGGCTCCATAGAGCTTATATAATTAGTAATTAATAACAAGTTGATGATAAATATCTTAACTACTAATGTTATGTTCATCGAAGATCTTTAGTACAATGAATTGATCTCTCCATAGATCTTTTTACACAATCTGTAATAATATTTTCATATAGTCGATTGGTTGAACCCATTTTGCAAAAGTGCGGAGTGGGAGCACCATTTCCTAGAAAAACCTCGAGAGTGAAGCATATTGGGAATGTTTTGTATAAATATATATTTTATATATATTATACTACATATATATTAGAGCATCAACCATTTAGTACAAGTCTCATGACTTTGTAAGCTATAGTTAATCATTAGAAGTTAAAAAGTGACTTTGTAAGCCATTGGGTCCCATTTCCTTGTTAAGATCTAATATGTACAATGCATGAATTATTATTAATTATTAATCTAGTAAAATGTCTTTTTGATGCTGCCCAAACATCAACATTTCAGCCCTAAAAAATCGATCGTGCTTTTTTGGCCCCGAAAAATCAATCTTTCCTCCAGTTGCAAATTCGCCCTCTTCCTCAACCAAATTGCCCTCTCCCTATCAGCTCAATGTGTATCTCACATCCTCACACTTTATGTGACTCTCTCACATTGTGTATGTGACTCTCTCACCTCCTCACACAATGTGTGACACAAGTACATGAGAAAGACTCCCTCTTTCTCCTATGCACTCATTTTGTACCTCTCACTCACCTTACATCTGCTTTTATAATCTCCTAATGACTAAAACCCTATCTCCAAAGTGATCAACGATCAAGATCTGATCATGATCTCTTTGTTGATGATTACAATTGCTTGAGACATCCTCCAGGACACAGACCTAAGAGAGAGCCCCTGAGATGGGTGTGTGGTTTCTATCTGAGACAGAGTTGGAACGTAGTGATATCCTCCTCCTTACAGAGAGTTGAAAAGAACTCCTGATGATTCTCCTGTGTAACGCAGTGAGAAAGTAGATCTGTTGAGTTGGATGTGCCTGTGGTTGAGCACAAGGTGAATGTGTGAATTCCCATAGAGTTGAGTGCATCGTCATGAGACAGAGATGAAGACGATGTATTAGCCTCCTCTTTGCAAAGAGTTGAGATGATGAACTCCAGATGACTCTCTTGTGTAATGCAGTGGGAAAGAAGATATGTTGAGTGGACGTGCCTGTGGATGAGCAGAGGTGAACATGATCCTAGTGGTTGAGCACTAGTGAATGTGGTTCTGATGTGAGACACAATGAGATAGAGATATGGACATCACTATGGATGTGCCCCTAGTGGCCGAGCACTAGTGGGTGTATGAGATCCCTTGCTATATTGTTCGAGAGTCAGAATTACCCGTAACCCTATTTGTAATGTAAAGGGTACAGGTCAGCCCCACCTTAATGTAAAAGATAATTAATATGGTAATTATTAATTATATTTTGAGTTATTGAGGTCGGCCCTATTGTGCCAAAAGACACATCATTTGATGTGACAAGTCTTATATAAATAAAGGTGAATCCCCATTGAGGAAATACACTTATCATTGTGTCATCTCATGATTCTGGAAGTTGTGGTCTGAAATTATGAGAATTACAACACCCTCTTGTGTGCTAGGTTTGGTGATGGTGTGGGAGGTCTTTCTCTTGAGGAATATAGCAAAGGATTGGTTGGGTTTTCTTCCCTTGTTGAGAAAGGTTTCCCAGGATACTCATTGTGTTCTTGTGCATGGTTATTCTTCTTGTGATCTTGGTTTGTTGTAGTAGTTATGGTTCAAGTAATAGTTAAACATAAAATTTAAAGAGGATACAAGAGCCATAGCTCATTGAAAATCCAACATGGTATCAGAGCAGGCTTGGAGAAAACCATTGCACACTAAAAATTGAAGGTAATGTTTGTTGTGGGTGTGAAGAAAAGAGGGTCGGAGCTCTCCTTGAAAAATCTGTGATAGTTGATGAGGTCGGACCCCTCTTGACAATTATGTGGTAGATGAAGAGGGTCGGATCTCCTTCCTGTGGTGAATTCAACCCTTGATCAGCAGCCATGGCATATGGAAAGAGGTTGGAGCCTAGGAGAAGGGTCGGACCCCCTAAAGCATGAAGGAAGAAGGTTGATCCTTCCTCAACCCTGTGGTAACCCTCCTTAAAACTGAAGGCAGGCCTAAACCAAACCTTGTTCAAGCTTCCTAGACAACATGGAAAGGCTGCCACTTGTTCCTTGGCAACTCGACCTGCTAGAAAAGGTAGTCGTTGCCTAGGAGAAGATTAGCATACCAACTACATGACTGTATTAGTTAGTCCAGACAGTGTGAATTCTCAGCAAAACAAGTTGTTAAAATCTAACTCTGGTGGCATGACAGATAGCTAAAAATAAAACACACCAAATCATGATGGGACTACACCATAAATATGCAGAAATCGTCTATCTTTCCATTGATTATTCTTCATTAAATGGGATCGAGGATTTGGTAGTTATACAAGCTTCTTCACTGTGTTGGACCTTTTGGACCTCAACTTCCGAGCTCGAACATTTTGGAAGGAATCCGCATATTTAGCGCAGAGCATAGACTTGGGGGATTGAAATTGAATTGGAAGCATCAAATCCGTTGGTGGTGTTCTTGAACCAAGTAGGCCCAGAAAGAATGATTCTCCTCCTCGTCTGAGCCCTTGGCCTACTTACCATCCTCATAACTTCAATTAGATTCCTGAAATGGATATGGGTGACCTTTCTTAGACCTGGGAAGAATTTGAGCGAGTATGGATCATGGGCAATAGTGACAGGCCCCACAGATTGGATTGAGAGGTCATTTTCCATTCAGTTAGCTAGCCACAGGATCAACTTGGTCTTGGTTGGAATAAATCCTTCCAAGCTTAAGGACCTTGCAGATGAAATACAAGCCAAATACAAAACCCAAGTGAAAATTGTTGTTGTAGATTTCAATGAAGATCTTATAGAAGACATGAGCAGAGTAGATGAGGCCATTAATGACTTGGACGTTGGAATTTTGATAAACAATGTTGGGGTGTGCTACCCCTATGCTAGGTTATTTCATGAAGTTGATTCCCATCTTCTCAAGAATCTCATAGTAGCGAATGTAGAGGGTACTACTAGAATGGTCCACATTGTGCTCCCTGGAATATTGAAAAGGAAGAAGGGTGCCATTGTAAACATTGGCTCTGGTGCCACACTAATTTCTTCTAGTCCTCTCTACACTGTCTATGTTGCTACCAAAGCATATGCGGACGAGTTTTCAAGGTCACTTTATGTGGAATACAAGCAAAGTGGAATCGATGTGTAGTGTCATAACTATGATGAAATATAATCTTGATGAATCAAGCAACTTCAAGTTCCTAGAAGAGAAGAATTCAGAGGAAGACTTATTGTGGGTGATACAAAAAGGTGACATTGTGACTACCTTCTTCATGAAGATGCCAGAGGACATAAATCAACCAGGTGCCATTGGAGAAATCATATCAGCACCCTCAGGTATGCACTTGTACATATATTATTTGTATCATTGTCATGAGGGTACTTGCAGGAGGAAGAAACTATTGGTGCAATCATGGACCCATAGAAGTCTCAGTGAATTCAAAAGAACACATTGTAAGTGAAGACTCCAAGTTTGATTGTTTTTAAATTAGCATGCCTCTAACCTACATTTCTAAAGTTTCTACATCACAAGTAGGTGTTGTAGTTGTGACAACAAATGTTTTGATTCTAGAGATGTACTCATGAATCTCCTCTAGGAGATATTCTTGTCGTGTTTCCTTTCGTTTGTTTTCTTATTCCAAGCAGGTTAACATCAAAGGAAAATTCTTATCCTTTAGACTTCAGAGGGAGTCACTTAACTCAGAAAGAGTCAAACTAATTGAGAAAGAGAGACAATACCTTCTTCCCCTTCAGTAGTCCAGAGGGAGATAGCCATTGATACACTTGATCCAGTTGTTCCAGTTGATATTCTCAAGGACATTGCAGTAGGCCATAAAAGGGCTTGTCTGGACTTGACAAACTCTGCAAGAGGTAGAAATACATGTAGCTAAAATAAGTGTCGAGAAATACAAAACGAGACTTGTACTCAGAGGATTCTCACAAGCAGAGGGAGTGAACTATGATGAGATATATTGATCCAGTAGCCTGATGCACCCCTATCTGTACTACCATCCATGAGTTGGAAACTACATTAGATAGATGGATTCTTGATAAAGTTTGGGTTTCAGCAAGAGTGTTGTTGATCCAAACCTATACTATTACATTGTTTGTAACGAGAGCCTAATTTTGATGACTTATTCAAGAATCCATGTTGTTACAAGCAAGATTTGATTTTTGATTTCGAGATGAAGGATCTGAGTATGATGCACTACTTCTTGGGACAAGACGTATGATAGAGGACCAATGACATTTTCTTGAGTCAAGGAAAATATATAATATTAAAGAAGTTCAGTATGACAGAATGGAAAACCACCATGATGGATTTGAAGAAAATGAATGATGATTATTCAGACGAGATTGATCCACAACTGATTGGATCATTGATGTATCTGGTTAACACCAGACCTGATTCATGTTATGCATTGAATATGATTAGTCAATCCATGAGCCAGCCGAGACAGACTCACTAGATAACAGTAAAGCATGTATTGAGGTATACACGAGGTACAGTTAGATATGGCCTTAGATATGCCTCCAAGTGTGGAATTGAGTTTGACGGGATATGTTGATACAGATTGAGCAGAGAGTACAGTGGACCAGAAGAGCACATCCGGTTGTTGTCTTACCGTGAATTTTTCCATGGTTTCCTGGTGCAACAGGAAACAAAACTCGGTGGCCTTGAGTACCACAGAAGCAGAGTATATATCATTGAGTGTGCGAAGCAATGTGGCTTCACAAGCTTCTGACATGTTTACTTGATCATGAGATGGATTCTATGATGATAACCAGAGTTGTGTGTAAAGCTCTTCGAGAATCCCGTGTTTCATGATAGATCGAAACACGTTGAGATAAAATAACATTATATCATAGACATGTTGCAAAGGAAAGTAGTACATGTGCAATATCTTCCTACACATGAACAGATTGTAGATATCTTCACCAAACCGCTTGCTAATACGAAGTTTGAGTACTTCTGCGAGAAACTAGCTTGGTGGAAATTACCTCCCTAGTTGAGAGGGAGTGTTGATGATTACAACTAGGACGAAGTTCGAATACTTCCGTGCGAGACTTGGCCTGATGGAGAATGCCTCCCTAGCTAAGAGGGAGTGTTGATGATTACAGCTTCGTGAGACATCCTCCAGGACATAGACCTAAGAGAGAGCCCCTGAGATGGGTGTATGGTTCCTATTTGAGATAGAGTTGGAACGTAGTGATAGCCTCCTCCTTACAGAGAGTTGAGAAGAAATCCAAATGATTCTCCTGTGTAACGCAGTGAGAAAGGAGATATGTTGAGTTGGACGTGCATGTGGCTGAGCACAAGGTGAATGTGTGAATTCCCATAGAGTTGGGTGCATCGTCATGAGACATAGATGAAGACGATGTATTAGCCTCCTCTTAGCAGAGAGTTGAGATGATGAACTCTAGATGAATCTCATGTGTAATGCAGTGGGAAAGAAGATCTATTGAGTGGACGTGCCTGTGGATGAGCACAGGTGAACGTGATCTTAGTGGTTGAGCACTAGTGAGTATGGTTCTCCTGTGAGACGCAGTGAGATATAGATATGGACATCCCTATGGATGTGCCCCTAGTGGCTAAGAACTAGTGGGTGTATGAGATCCCTTGCTATATTGTTCAAGAGTCAGAATTACTCGTAACCCTATTTGTAATGTAAAGGGTATAGGTCGGCCCCACCTTAATGTAAAATATAATTAATGTAAAAGATAATTAATATAAAAAGATAATTAATATGGTAATTATTAATTATATTTTGAGTTATTGAGGTCGGCCCTATTGTGCCAAAAGACACATCATTTGACGTGACAAGTCTTATATAAATAAAGGTGAATCCCCATTGAGGAAATACACTTATCATTGTGTCATCTCATGATTTCAGAAGTTGTGGTCTGAAATTATGAGAATTACAACACCCTCTTGTGTGTTAGGTTTGGTGATGGTGTGGGAGGTCTTTCTCTTGAGGAATATAGCAAAGGATTGGTTGGGTTTTCTTCCCTTGTTGAGAATGGTTTCCCAGGATACTTCTTGTGCTTGTGCATGGTTATTCTTCTTGTGATTTTGGTTTGGTGCAATAGTTATGGTTCAAGTAATAGATAAACATAAAATTTAAAGAGGATACAAGAGCCATAGCTCATTGAAAATCCAACACTCTTGAGATCAACGGTTGTGACTTAATCTCTCGTTGATATGACTTAAATCACGCAAGTCACTCAACTCTTTAAAAATTCACTTTAGTCATTAAATAAAAGACACCTAAACAATAAAGTCGATATCTAAAGAGTGTTGCTCGGACACCTCCACATGCTAGGCACCGACAATGTAGAAGTACTTGTTCGAGCTACCCCAAAATCTAACAAGAATTAGGCCAAACCCTAAATTTTATCCTCTCAAACCCTAGTTTTTTAATTCAAAGATAAGGTTAGGAGGATTTCCTCTCACAATCCCTAATCTTAACTGTGTATGCTTCAAAAAATCAAGGTAGATTTAACAAGGGAAGGGGATAACCACTCTTAATCCTTCCTTAGGGTTTCACAATTAATCAAGGAAAACAATGATAACATGCAACTATTACCTCACTAATAGAGAATTCACCAAAATATACCAAGAATTAACACTTCAACAGGAAAAAAGAACTTACTAGGAAAGTCACTATCATGAGGAAACCCTAGTTTGCATGAAGAATAAACCAAAAAAAGACAAAGCATCCATCCAAGACACTCCAAAATGTGCATAATACATCCATAGCGAAAAAAAAGAGATAGAGAGCAAGTGGCAGTGATGAATCACAAGTGTGAGTTGTGTCTTTGGCCTGAGGTAGTGCTAGCCTCTTTATATGAGGAAAACCTAGCACTATATCCCCTCAAAGCCCTACAAAATACAAAAAGCCCATGATACAAGTGAGATAGGTCTAGACCGACCCCTCAAATAGCCTCAACAATGAATAATCATGTTAATACACCATAATAATGTCCTCATATGTCACACGTGTGGTGACGTCATGCTCCAAGAGGGTGTGTGAAGTCCCCAAAAGCCATGTCTCATCATCCAAGAGGTGCAAGCAAGGTGGTGGGTGTGTCTCTTTATCAAGGGTCATGTCATATCATCAAGCCATCAAATGGTCCCCAATGGAAAGCAATTCCATCATCATCAAGCAAACCCTAGCGCATGATGTCATCATCAAGGAACTCAATGTATGTTAATGTCTAAGCCATTGTTATAGACGTTTGCATTTCATTAGATAACAATAGCATAATCTAAGATCACTGAGAAATACACAATCACAAGAGACACAACATTTATTCTGGGAAACCCTCTAGGGGAAGAAAACCCAGTAAAACTTCCTTAATATAGATAGCCAATACAATGCCAAGAGATCTCTATGCTAAAACAGAAAGTCCTCTCCAAGATATGTGCCACTCTCTCTCTCCTTTGCAGGTAACAGATCAGAACTTGTCTCTCAAAATGAGCAAGTGAGTTGTGTCTAACTGAGGCGCTAGCCTCCTTTATTTATACAAGTCTGGCATGTGTGAAGTGTCTCTTCACTGGCAGGGCCAACTTCTCCAACTGGGTGGGTAAACCCACCTTTATTATATTTTTGGGTCTCTTTATTAACTGTTGGGGCCGACTTCTTATTCTGCCTATTATAATTGTCTTTTGACCAATCTGCAAAAGGGGATTTGGTCCTATTACAATAACCGACATGATCAATCCACAATGGGGATTGATCCTATGAATAATATATCAATAATAATAAGAATACTCTTTGCAGTTACAATATTTCAACACTCCCCCTTAACAAGAAGGGTATTCTTCAGCAGCATCATGCGAGAGAGAGAGGACAGCATCATCAACGACATCAAATGGGAGGACAGTATCATCAATATCATCTTGGCTGGCGTATCTATAAATCATTGAAAGTTTTCTTCATCAACAGCATCATCATTCTCAAAGGAATGCCATCATCATCTGCATCAATATGTATTAGTATAAAAACTGATACATCATCATCATCACAGCACAAGGCTGGCTCATCATAATACAAGACTGGCTTTACATCACAGTTGTCAAGCTGGAAGCTCAGTACTTGTCTCATCTCATCGTCTTGCTTTACGTCACAACACTCAAGATGGAAGCAAGATACTCATTCTGCTTTATGTCACAACCATCAGGTTGGAAGCAGGATACTAGACTGGCTTTACGTCATAGCTATCCAGCTGGAAGTTTAGTGCTAGTCTCATCACATCATATTGCTTTACGTCTGACAACTCGGTCAAAAGCAAGGAACGTCTCATATTTCTTTACATCTAACAACTCAGTCAAAAGCAAGGAACACATCTCATATTGCTTTACGTCTGGCAACTGGGTCAGAAGCAAGGAACATCTCATCTTGCTTTACGTCTGACAACTAGGTCAGAAGCCAGGAACATCTCATCTTGATTTACGTCTGACAACTAGGTCAAAAGCAAGGAACACATCTCATCTTGCTTTATGTCTGACAACTAGGTCAGAAGCAAGGAACATCTCATCTTGCTTTACGTCTGACAACTCGGTTAGAAGCAAGGAACATCTCATCTTGCTTTGCGTCTGACAATAGGTCAGAAGCAAGGAACATATCATCTTGCTTTACGTCTGACAACTAGGTTAGAAGCAAGGAACACATCACATCTTGCTTTACATCTGACAACTAGGTCAGAAGCAAGGAACATCTCATCTTGCTTTACGTCTGACAACTCGGTCAGAAGCAAGGAACATCTCATCTTGCTTTATGTCTGACAACTAGGTCAGAAGCAAGGAACATCTCATCTTGCTTTACGTCTAACAACTAGGTCAGAAGCAAGGAACACATCACATCTTGCTTTACGTCTGAAAACTGGGTCAGAAGCAAGGAACATCTTTCTTTACATATGACAACTAGGTCAGAAGCAAGGAACATCTCATCTTGCTTTACGTCTGACAACTAGGTCAGAAGCAAGGAACATCTCATCTTGCTCCCCCTTTCGAGGAAGGTCCTTTTGGACTATGCCAAGCTTATCTCGGAAGTACTCAAACTTTACACGAGATAGAGGCTTGGTCAACATGTCAGCAACCTGTTCATCCGTGCTAATGTACTCGAGCTTCAAGGCTCCTCTCTGTACCATGTCGCAGATGTAATGATAGCGGATCTCTATGTGATTTGACCTGTCATGGAATACAAGATTCTCTGTCATCTTTATGCATCTCTGGTTGTCACATAGAATCATGGTTGCTCTCATCTCCAAGTCAAATAGGTCGGTCAACAACTTTCGAAGCCATATAGCTTCGCAGCTAGCAGAACATGCAGCAATGTATTCTGCTTCCGCTGTGTTGAGAGCAATACTAGATTGCTTCCTACTCTGCCACGAGATCATAGCTAATCCCAAACTAAAACAACATACTGAAGTGTTTTTCCTGTCAGAAACACTTCCTTCCCAATCTGCATCAGTATATCCACTCAATGTGAAATTATGATCTCCATCATAGTTGAGACCATAATCTATTGTACCTTTGAGGTACCTCATCACATGTTTTGCATCCACTAAGTGAACACGTCTGGGTTCTACCAGAAAATTCTCAAGGTGTTCACGGAAAAACAAATGTCTGGTCTGGTGTTCGTCAGGTACATCAGGGATCCAATAATCTGTCTATACAGTGTGGCATCAATCAATTCTGACGACGTGTCGACCAACAGCTTCAACTTCGCTTCCATGTGTGTATTCATGGGCTTGCATCCCAGCATGTCGAATCTCTTTAATATTTCGACCGTGCACTTCCCTTGGTTAAGGAAGATCCTCTCAGGACTCTGCCATACCTCAAGACCTAAGAAGTAATGCATTAGGCCGAGGTCTTTCATTTCAAATTCTGAGGCAAGTCTCTTTTTACATTCAGCGATGAGCTTTTCTTCTCCAGCTAAGAATAAGTCATCCACATATAGCAGTAAGATTACTGGCTCATTATACATAATTTTGAATTAGAGATTTGAGTCTGCTTTACTCTTGGTAAATCCTAAGCTCATCAAGAAACTGTCTATATGGCCATACCAAGCTCTAGGAGTTTGCTTCAATCCGTATAAGGCTTTCTTCAATCTGCAGATATGAGACTTCCTGTCTTCAACCTCAAATCCTTGAGGTTGCTCTATATACACTTCCTCTTCGATGACACCATTTAGGAAAGATGTCTTCACGTCCATCTGGTGCAGCTTCCTCTTCATCTTAGCTACAAGAGCTATGATGGTCCTGATCGAAGTGTATCTGGCGATAGGAGCGAATGTCTCTTCATAGTCAATGCCTTTCTTCTGGGAAAAGCCACGAGCGACAAATCTTTCTTTATACTTCTCAATACTTCCATCAGCAACATGTTTTATTTTGAAGAGCCATCTGGAGGATATCACATCATTATTCTTCGGTCTGGGAACTATTTCCCATACTTTGTTCTTCATTATGGATTGGTATTCCTCTGTCATGGCATCTGCCCATTCTTTCCTTTGAATGGCTTCTTCAAAACAGGTAGGCTCCTCTTCTAGGAGGTCACACATCAAAGCCGTATAACTAGAGAATGGCTTTGGTCTTTTCACCTCTCTCATGGTTCCTTGGGGAACACCGTACTTCTCTCCATATTGAATAAGCTCTCTAGCCCGGGCTGGCTTTCTTTTATGGAGGATCGCCATCTGAGGAGGTTCTTGTACTTCTACTATATCATGGTCTTCTAGAATTTTCTCATCAGGGGAAGTTATGACTTCCCTCTCTGGTTCTACAGCTCTGGGAACCTCCCTCATTGCAGTATTGGGGATTACGGGTTCCTCTTCATATACCTCTTCAAGCTGGCATATTTTAGATTTCTTGAGCATTGCATCTTCATCAAAGGTCAGATCCTTGTTGATCTCAATGTGATGTTGACATGGTATATAGATTCTGAAGGCCTTGGAGACCTCACAATATCCCACAGATATTCCCTTCTTTCCTGAAGGGTCCAGCTTGTTCTCTTTTATTTAGGTATATAAATAAACACTGGACAGCCAAATATTTTGAGATGGCTTACCTCTAGCTTCTTTCCGGTGAACATATCTTTCGGTGTCTTTATCCCAAATGCACTATGGGATAATCGGTTCTGCACATAAACAGTTGTTATCGATGCTTCTGCCCATAAGCACATAGGAAGATCTTGATCATGGATCATAGTCTTCATAGCTTCCAGTATGGTTTTGTTCTTTCGTTCAGCTACACCGTTTTGTTGGGGATTATAGGGAGTAGTGAGTTCCCTCTTGATTCCAACATCTTTGCAGAAGTTCACAAACTCTTTTGAGGTATATTCTCATCCATTATCTAACCTGAGTATCTTGATCTTTCTTTCAGAAAGGTTCTCTATCAAGGCTTTGAATTCCTTGAACTTACTGAACACTTCATCTTTAGTCTTCAAAAAATATATCCAGGTTTTACGAGAGTAATCATCAATGAATGATACATAGTATACATACCCGCTAATGGAGGATGATGGCACTGGGCCACACACATCTGAATGGATGAGTTCTAGGACTCCTTCTGTCTTATTGTCCCGCTTCGGAAAAGGGTTCTTGATATTCTTCCCTTGTGCACATCCATTGCATACGCCTTTATGGTCACCTTTGAGTTCTGGTAAACCTGTGACCGCTTTGCATATGTATGGTAGCGCCTTGTAGTTGATGTGGGCTAATCTTCTATGACAAAGTTCACATGAGTTTTCAATGGCATGGGTCATAGCAGCCTCTGAGTGACCCTTTAATTTATACAAGCCATTTTCTTCATTGCCAATGACGATTGCTTCATTT
>JASDQU010103246.1:334253-366720 GCA_032191745.1 Picea mariana | reverse complement strand
TTTATGGTTTGATTCTCCCAATCCCTTGATGGGATACTGATAATCATCACCAAGTGTCACTTTCTGAGAAAATTTCTTCTTTGAGATACAAGAGAGAATATTTCTTTGTCCCGTCATGTGCTTGGATGCACCACTATCAATGAGCCAAGTGTCCTCTCCAGGTGTTACAGATCCTGAGAGGGATGAGATCAACACATGGTCTTTGATCTCCTCTCTCATCATCTTTGCGGGTGGCTCTTCATCTTCGGCTACATGGGCATGAAGCCTCTTTTGTTTTCTATTGTATTCTTCTCGTCTGGCTGGACAAAACTTCGTAATGTGTCCTATCTTGTCACAATGATAGCATTGTATAGATGAGTAGTCTCTTTCCTTTCGTTGTCCTTTCTTCTGAAATCTCCTTGGATGAGATTCTTTATGATTGAATTTATTTTATTGTTGAGGCTCTTTATGAGTCTCCTTTTGGAAGTAGGGTTTCTTCCTTCCTCCTTTGGTGTTGGTGGCTAGGGCTTGATCATCATCCCTTGCTAGTAACGCTTCCCGATTTGTTACTCTTGTTTCTTCTTGGATGCATTCTTCCCATAGGTGGTCGAACTTCAGTTTCTCCTTTCTAGCACATATCGTCTAGATGAAGGCATCCCAAGGTCTTGTGAGACCATTTAGGGCCGTCATTATGAGTTCATCTTCGTCTATGGTATCTCCAATAGCTTCTAGTTGTTCTTTGAATTCTGAGATTCTGGAGAAGTATTCCTGAATCATTTCTCCTTTCTGCATCCTTGTATTCTTCAGTTGAGTTCTAAGATTCATCTTCTGGTTTATGTTCTTTCCTTCATATAGTCTGTTCAAGGAATCAAACATTTCTTTCGGGGTCTTCTTATATGACACATAAGGGATCAGATGGTCTTTGATTGAATCTGCAATGATTCTTTTGGCCCTTATTGTGTCCTTTTGATGCTTTGCCTTTTCTGCAGCATCTTTGGGTTCCGATAACTCTTCCTTGATGAATATTGCTAGGTCATTCTCTTCAAGAATGAGGCCAATCCTATACTTCCAGGAATGGAAGTTTTCCACTCCTTCTAACTTGTCAACAAGCTTAATGCTTGCAGAGATCTTTACCTGGAGCTAGGAAAATGACCGAAAAATGAAAGTGCTCAAAATAAAAAACTGAACTTACCAGGAGATGCGCTTGGCTGAGGTGAGATGCCTGGTGTGTTTGGATCTAAGAAAATCCAACTTTTTCCCCTTCAAATCTGATCTGCGGATTTCTGGACTGGTGCTTCTGGTACCTCTGGTACTCTGGTACTTCTGGTACTTCCGGTATTGGTTTTATGGTACTTTCTGGTACTTTGTGAAACTAGGGTTTCACTTTCCGGGAGATCCAACCACTAAAAAGGTGCGATGATGATGCCAAATTGATCCTTAGGGGAGGGCGCAACTTTCTAGATAGTTTTAGGGCTGAAAAGATTCACTTTTGAAAAACCCTAATTTGCAGGTACGACAACAGTGACGTTTTTCTCTTGCGAAAGATGCTTCCTTCAGCTTGGCTCTGAAACCATGTTAATGTTTAAGCCATTATTATAGATGTTTGCATTTCATTAGATAACAATAGCATAATCCAAGATCACTGAGAAATACACAATCACAAGAGACACAACATTTATCCTGGGAAACCCTCTAGGGGAAGAAAACCAAGCAAAACTTCCTTAATATAGATAGCCAATACAATGCCAAGAGATCTCTATGCTAAAACAAAAAGTCCTCTCCAAGATATGTGCCTCTCTCTCTCCTTTGCCAGTAACAGATCAGAACTTGTCTCTCAAACTAAGCGAGTGAGTTGTGTCTAAGTGAGGCGCTAGCCTACTTTATTTATACAAGTCTAGCACGTGTGAAGTGTCTCTTCACTGGCAGGGCCGACTTCTCCAACTAGGCGGGTAAACCCACCTTTTATTATATTTTTGGGTCTCTTTATTAACTATTGGGGCTGACTTCTTATTCTGCCTGTTATAATTGTCTTTTGACCAATGCGCAAAAGGGGATTTGGTCCTATTACAATAACCGACATGATCAATCCACAATGGGGATTGATCCTATGAATAATATATCAATAAGAATAAGAATACTCTTTGCAGTTACAATATTTCAACAATGTCTACAACGCCTTCTTTACAGAAGGAAAAGAAGATATAAAATGATAAACCCTCCTTTTGAAAATGACCCTTTAGATTTGCTTGATGATGTGATGGCACTGAAAACTAGAGTTCATCATATGTGTTAACATCTGGCTCCATGGGGAATGGCTGTGAGGCTCCAAGAACATTTGCAGTTCTGGTGCCTTATCTGTGAGTTGAATATGATTATGATTTCAACAGTTTTTCACCTTCTTTCAAGTTAAATCATCTCACATAGACCAACTGCTATTACATTGGGCATAACTCATTGGGCATGGAGTCATTATCTCATCCCAAACTTTTACAACTTTCTTAAACTGAAAACACATTGTAAAAACTGTTGAAAAATAACCTCAAACTATAATCTGACCATATTGTGTAAACTAAAGGAAACACTTGAAACATCAAGCATATTTGTTTACAATTCTTATACTAACCAACTGAAAACCACTTTGTTCATGTATATACAAATTTCCAAAATAGCCAATCAAGCAACTAATTTATTGGCATGGTTTTATGCTTGTAATTGTCTAAAAAAAACATAAAAAGAATTTAATGTATGCAACAAAATATTCTTAGACAACTCATACTCACAGCAGCAAAGAAACACCATGCCCAAACTGTCAGTGTGTGAAGGCTTTGAAAACAGAGACTCCATCCAATCGGCTATTGGATCATGAAACTCATGACAAAAAAATTTGGGATGATCCAAAGGACAAGGCTGCCACTGTATTGAATATGCTATGTGAATGACATTATGATCTCTCATCTTATCAAAAACAAAAGACTGTTGCAATATATTTCCATCGTTGTCAAATATTTCAAGTGAAGGCTGAAAATGAAGCTTGTCTTCATGATCTTTTACACGAGTAAGTATATTTTCAAATTTATCATAAACAAGTAAACTTTGAACACACACAAGCTCAGAGACCTATTTATCATCCTTCTCTTCAATCACAGGTGAAAACACATCGTAGGAAACATGTTGAAAGACCTAAGGAAAATCTTCTTCTGCAGCTATTTCTTCATGAAAAGCATCATTTTCATAGCTATCATTTGTTGATGTGTACATTATTTCTTTGGAACTTGAATACTTAAGAGAAACAACTTGATCTTCATGAAAATTTGGAGCAGCCTCAAAACTGCTAGAGACATTCGGGTCAAGGAAAAATGTGTATACATTTTTGCTATCACCAACATCCTTATCATTAAAACAATCAGTAGACTATTATTTCTAAACTAAATAACTAGAGAAGGTTTTACATGGGGATGATTCCTCCTCTACATGCTCAATAATTTTTTTTGCTTCATCCTGTTGGAGTTACTTCACACACACCTAGGATTTCTTTTTCCTAAGTTTATTCCTTTTTTATTAGTCAAAATTAGTCATTATCCAGTATCTTATATTTTAGGGGAGAATATTCCACCTAGAGAATATTCTCTTTCAGTTGACACTTCAGTTTGACTAGTTGAGTTGAGTTTAGATGTTGGATTGGGATCATCACCATGCAACATTGGGATAATTACCATGCTAATTCGACCTTTCCTTGGTATCATCACCAAAGTGGCGCATTAGCCTTGATTCCCTGAGTTAACTCCTCACTACTCTATGTTCAGTCAGTTAACTGAAGACTAGTTGACTAGTTAACTCAACTAGGTGGCAGTTCACTCCCGTAACTGCCTAAGAGACTAGAATAGGTGGCAGTTCACTCCTGTAACTATTGGTGTGTGTCCAAATCACTCTATACCACCACTATGGTGCATTGGTTCACCTCAAGTCGAACTCTTTGAGATATACAGAGTATATCATGTGTAAATTATTCATTATTCACAACGGTTAATGATAATTCTTTCTCTCCTTCTTCTTCTTTCTCCAATTCTCTCTGCAAATGTGTGTATTATTGTTTAGCTAGATATATTTTGTGCAGGTTCAACACATTTACATGGTATCAGAGCAAACAGACTGCTAAGCAAAATCTACACCAAATTTTTTTGCAGGTACAAAAGATTGAAGACAGCAGAAAGATGGAATTCCAAAAAGAATTCATTCTTACACCTTACAAATATTTTGCATGGAAGGAGAAAATAGCCATACATATTCAATACATAGGGTTGTATAGGTTAACCATGAATACAGATACAGAACTGACATCAGCCATAGAAAAATCCAAGTACTTAAATCGCATGGATGAGGCACTCAGAACAATTTGCAATCTTATCTCTCCTGATCTCCTTTTTCATATATCTTCCTGTAAGACTCCCAATGAAGCTTGGACCATATTGGAAGGGCTCTTTGGCAAACAGGATGAGGTGAGGGGACACATGTTGGAGGTGTATTTTCTCACATTGGATCCAAAAAGCTTCAAGAATATCCAAGATTTCTTTACAAAATTCAAGGATTTATTGTCGCAACTCAAAGCTTGTGGGGTTGATAAATCGAAGGAGGAGAAACAAATGGTTATCACCATTCTCTCCAACCTTGGTCCTAAATTATATGTATTCGTATCTAAATTCCATACTATCATATTCGCCTCTAGAGCCACCGGGAAGATGCCTTCTCTTGAGGACTTTATCGAATCCCTGACACAAGAGCAAACCAAGCTCATCAACATGGGCGCAATCAAAGGCCCAAGGGCGCATGCACTCACTGTGCATGATGGAAGCCAAAAATATCATAAATCTAAAGATAAAGATAAGTGGAAATCTCATGCACATCTGAAGAAGGAAGGGTACACAAAACCCTTCACCGATGCCTCCAGATCCAAAGGAGAAAAGGGAAGAAAATGAGAGAAATGCACATATTGTCACAAAGGATTCCATTCGGAATCTGCATGCATGCAAAAACAAATAGATCTGATGTCTCGGATACTTCATCAAAACAACCTTTGATATCGCATCCTCGAGGGTGCAAAGAAGAAGAAGCCAGAAGATCTGAATTCCAAGAAAGGCAATTCTAGCCATGCCTTGATTGCCATCAACTCCTCTCCCGATGCTTGAATCGTAGATTCAGGAGAATCACATCACATGGCTACCTCAGAAGCAGTATATTCTTCTTTGGATGCATGCAAAGGTCCTCCCATTCTAATGGGGGACAACTCTTCTATCGAAGTCACTGGCAAAGGAAGGATTGAACTCACCAACGGAAGTTTCGAGAATGTGTTGCATGTTCACAAGCTTTATGTCAACCTTCTCTCCGTGTATCAGATGACGAATTCTGGCACCGAAAAAAGATTCATATTCACACAAAATGTCATGGACATCTACGCCATGAAAACCAACTCCAGGTTTGCAACCGGTGAGGTAAATCATCAGTCTAGATTGTATACATTTTTCTGAATTCATTGAACCTGATTATGCTTTACTGCTTACTCATGTTGATGAAAGTAGTAGGATATGGCACGAAAGGTTTGGAAATTTGAATTTCAGATACATGAAAGAGCTTAGCAAGCATAGATTAGTTGATGGTCTACCAAACATCCATTTCTCCAAGGGAGTATGTGAGGGATGTGTTCTCGAAAAACACCCTCAAGAGAAATTCAACAAGGGAAAGTCTTAGTGAGCTTCCGCACCTTTAGATCTAATCCACAGTGACCTTATGGGTCATTTTTCACATCCATCCATCAACAAAGCGATGTTTGTTCTCATTTTTGTTGACGTTTTCTCACGTTTTACATGGATCTACTTTCTTAAGCAAAAATCTGAGGTCTTTCAACACCTCAAAGATTTCAAAGCTTTGGTTGAGACGCAGTTTGGAAAGAATATCAAAGTCCTCTAAACTGATAACGGGGGAGAGTATGTAAATCATGAGATCCATAATATTTTCCATGAGGTAGGGATTCAGTTGCAACATATAGTTCCCTACACTCCACAGCAAAACGGAGTTTATGAGCTAAAAAATAGATCTCTAAAGGACATGGCATCTTGCATGTTGCATGCAAAGTCACTACCACAGAGACTATGGGCTGAAGCACTTAACTTTGCAACATACATCCAAAACAGATCTCCCCATAGATCTGTCAAGGATAAGACCCCCTATGAGGCTTGGAGCGGCCTCAAACCAGAAGTGACCCACTTTTGCATTTTTGGTTCTCGTTCATGGGCTCAGATTCCCTCTGAAAAGAGGAAGGCACTTGATCCACAGAGCACTAAGTGCATTTTTGTTGGATACCCTGACGGTGTGAAGGGATATCGTCTTATTGATCTTTCCTCGGACCGGCTCATGATTGAGCATAGTGTCCAATTCGAGGAAAGTGTCTTGCATGTACCTCAGCAGCCGTATGCAGACACCTTCACTCTTCCACCTATTCGAGATGATGAGCATGCACATGTCGACTCTTCTTCAGACGAGAGTTTTGATTTAAAGGACTCAGAGGATTCAGATTCAAAGTCAGTACAGTCAGATGCATATTTAGAGCATCCAGATGCAGTTGCAGAGCTAGAGCAGAGGCCCAAGTGGGCACAGACTACTCTTCAGGATGCAATGGATCTCGTAGGTGATCCAGTCGATACTAGGAGGACTCGATCTGATTTCAAGGAGCCTCCTATTGCACTCACTTCCACTGAACCATTGCCTTCCAGACATCTTTTCTTGGTTCAGTCTTTAGATCCACAGTCTTATGGTGAGGCTGCTGGAAATCCCTTTTGGGAATCCACCATGTAGGAGGAGTACAACTCCCTCCTCGAGAACCAGACTTGGGATCTGGTTCCCCTTCCTTCTGGGAGGAAACTTGTCAGATGCAGATGGGTCTACAGGACCAAGAGTGCAGTAGATACAAAGCCAGGCTTGTCGCCAAAGGATTTCAGCAGGTTCATGGTATTGAAAATGATGAGACCTTCGCTCCAGTAGTGAAGATGGATTCCATACAATTGGCACTTTCCATTGCGACAGCCAAGGGATGGGAACTCCATCAAATGAACATGAAGAATGCATTTCTTCACGGTGATCTCTCTGAGGAGATCTACATGGAGCAGCCCCGGGGATTTATGCAGGACTCATCTTTGGTCTGTCGACTGAAGAAGTCACTTTATGGCCTCAAGCAGGCTCCGAGGGCATGGTATGCCAATATGGACTCCTACATGTTGTCACAGAACTTTGTACATTGTAAATCAGACCCGAATGTATACATGCTCGGGACGGATGATTCACTTCTACTTTTAGTTTTGTATGTCGATGATTTGTTGATCATCAGTTGCTCGACTTCAGCGATTGCTGCAGTCAAGAGGATTCCTCATGACAGGTTTTTGATGATGAACATGGGTCCTCTACACTTCTTCCTTGGACTTGATATCAGTCAAGATGCATCAGGCATCAAACTATCTCAAGCCAAGTATGCACGAGATCTCCTTGAGAGATTTCACATGACAGACTGCAAGTCTGCTACGACTCCTTTCCTATCAAGAGTCAAACTTGAGGATGGAGGAGAGATTCCATTGGTTGACAGCACACTGTACAGACAACTAGTGGGGATCTTGTTGTATCTCACACTCTCCAGACCAGACCTCTCATATGCAGTTGGCGCAGTTTCCAGGTTCATGTAGGAGTCGCATGAGCTACATTGGAAAGTTGCAAAGCGTATCCTTCGATATGTACAGGCCACCATCACCTTTGGGATTCATTATGTAGCAGACTCTACATTAGATCTCATTGGGTTTACTGATTCTGACTGAGTTGGCGATAGCATTGATCGCAAGTCCACATCTGGTTACTCACTCAGTCTTGGTTCTGGGCCTATCTGTTGGTCAAGCAAGAAGCAAGTTTCTATTGCTCTATCTTCAACTGAGGTAGAGTACAGAGGGTTAGTTAACATAACCATTCAGGCTATGTGGCTACAACATTTTCTCACTAAGTTGGGCATTCAGTTTCATTGACCGATCGTCATCTGGTGTGACAACCAGATCACTCTGAAGTTCTGCATATATCCAGTTTAGAGGCAGAGGGCGAAGCACATCGAGATCCACATGCACTACATCCAAGACTTGGTACATGAGGGGATCATCAACTTATAGTTCTGTCCTTCAACAGAATAGACGGCAGACATTTTCACTAAGACCTTCACTGAGCAGAAATTCCATTCTCTGCGAGGTTGTCTTGGAGTGAAGGACACAGTTGCCTAGCAACTGTAGTTCTTCTTTTTACATACATTGTACCTTGAGGGGGTGGGTTTCCCACGAGGTTTTCCCTCTTTCCTCACTTTATTTTCAGTGTATTTTTTGTACTTGGGTACCTAACATGGCCTCGTTGCTAGGACCCAATCTTTATTTTCACCATAGTGATGTTCAAGGGGGGTGTTGGAGTTACTTCACACACACCTAGGATTTATTTTTCCTAAGTTTATTCCTTGTTTATTAGTCAAAATTAGTCATTATCCAGTCTCCTATATTTTAGGGGAGAATATTCCACCTAGAGAATATTCTCTTTCAATTGACACTTCAGTTTGACTAGTTGAGTTGAGTTTAGATGTTGCATTGGGATCATCACCATGCTAATTCGACCTTGCCTTGGTATCATCACCAAAGTGGCGCATTAGCCTTGATTCCCTGATTTAACTCCTCACTATTCTATGTTCAGTCAGTTAACTGAAGACTAGTTGACTAGTTAACTCAACTAGGTGGCAGTTCACTCTCGTAACTGCCTGAGAGACTAGAATAGGTGGTAGTTCACTCCCGTAACTATTGGTGTGTGTCCAGATCACTCTAGACCACCACTATGGTGCATTGGTTCACCTCAAGTCGAACTCATTGAGATATATAGAGTATATCATCGGTAAATTATTCATTATTCACAATAGTTAATGAGAATTATTTCTCTCCTTCTTCTTCTTTCTCCAATTCTCTCTGCAAATGTGTGTATTATTGTTTAGCTAGATCTATTCTGTGCAGGTTCAACACATTTAAACATCATTATAACCAGAAGAATTACTAAATGAATGTTGGATGTAGAAATCAAATTCTTTACTACAGTTTTCAAAAAGAACATCAGTTGCATAAAATATTTTGAAATGATGATGAAATATGATATGAAACTCTTGTAATGATGAAATACTTGAGGGAGGGAGAGATCTATACCATCCTTGAGCATCTCCTTCTAGTGAATGCATGAACATTTTCATGAGCACATCCTCATGATGTATATCTAACTGATCCATACATTGGTGAAACATAATGAGGTGTTGTGCAGGATTATCCTCCTTCCTTTCTCTGAATACAGACAGAAAATCTCCCCATTCTGATATATGAGGTATCGGATGTGGGAAACTTGGAACTGCAAAAAAGTTAAGAGGTGCAAACCTCCAAGCCAAAACAGCAGCAAATGCCTTTGACATTCTGAAATTTTGGAGTCGCCATTGGATCTGTCCTTCATGGAGTCGTCAGGTGAATGATGGAGTTTGTATTGTGTCAGCATCCTTTGTTCACCATCAAAGACTGGATCTAAGCTTTGTTGTTCTCCCAGGAAAAATATTCAACTTCATCCCCGGTAACGATGCCAAAAATGTTAGCACTAGAAGTCACACCTAGACTATTGTAGGTGTAATCCTAATACCCATCATAATTTGAATAATTAAATCAAATTTATGGTTGGTGGATCAACAAGAAAGAGCAAGAAAGAGGGCAATAGATTGTTTGTAGAGACATTACATTGGCATGGAGTCATAAACACCCTAGAGATCAAAGGAAATCAAGTTGCATGCTAGAAAAAAGGGCTATATAATGATGAAAATAAGAATGGAGTAGATGAAACTAAGCAGAATATTCATCAAGCAATTGACACTAAGAAGAATATTCATCAAGCAATTGTCCTCTTTTCAAAATGAATTAAAAGAATACTTGAGCATAAATCATGAAAGGATGCAATCACTGCAAATCCTTTGCATCTCATGAATTATCCTACCCATGGACAGTGATTGATATTCAATACCTGTAGTATATTCAAGCAAGAGGATGAAAAAAGAAATGGAAAACAAAGAAGACAATCTGATAAACAACTCTCATGAATCTTTAATGGCAGAAAATGTGATTACAAACATGCCCTTGGGCTTACAAATAAGCATCTAAATTGCTCCTGATCAAGATCTCTCCTCTCTTGGATCATGAACTCAACCCTTTCATCAACAAAAAAAACTTCTATCTATAGTGTATAATTCATTACTACTCTAAAGAGGTCAAATCCCAAGTGGATGCATTGGATTACATTTTCTCTAGGAGTTGTTATAACAAGGTGAAAAAGAAAATCCACCTAGATCATATTTTTTTGGATCTTGTCTATTGTGATAAATGCCTTTTGAAACAGGTCATGTTGCTTGATCTAGTGATAGAACACATGTCCCTCATGTTCAAATACCTCTTATTAAACCATTCATACCCCCTCAAACATGTGGCATCCCTCCTACAGCTCAGATTTATCAGACTGTTAGAGTTTGCAACACAATTTCAGGATTCGTTGCAAACTTTCCTGTAGGTGATGTTTTCATCTTTTCTCCCAAACGATGAACTGGGTCGGGGTGATTTTTCGTCAGCAAGTCAATGATATTATGATTCATAGCTACAAAATATTTTAGAAGAACCCAAATCAGCATTTTAAAGTTATGATGAAAATATGATTCTATTGTGTACTAATTTGTTGTAAATTGTTTCAATTTCGCAGTTTGTGGCGCCTCTGCAGGATGCGCTGCAAACTTTCATGTAGTTGTCATTTTGTCTTTTGATTACTACAATTAATGTAAAAATCATGGAGAAAAGATTCAAACCTCTATGGGTGCATTGTATAATCTATGAGTAATGCAGGATGACTCCCAAAAACAACAAGTGAACAAAATCATGAACATCATAAGACAAAAATGTTCTTTAGAGTTGTGAACCAACATATATGAGGAACCATGAAAAAACTAATATACTACTGCAAAAAACAAATGGTGGCACATCTATTATTTTAATGGTTTCACTTCTTCCTTTGGTGAGTATCCATGACAACTAAATCAAAACCTCCCTCTGATAATAGTTTCTACCAGAGTAAGTGATGGAAACTTGACAATTTAGGTTTTGTTGTTTGATTTATAAGAATAAGGGTTTGTTGGAAAAAGGATTTGTGCTTAAAGAAACAGTGAAGAAACTGAAAGAGACTGAAACTGATAAATGGAGGTAAAGATAACAACCTAAAACTAAAAGAAACCTCCAATCGACAAATTTCCAAGCGACTCTGTAAACTAGAGGGTTTGCAGCACAATTTCTTAGTTTGCAGCGAATTGACAATTTGCAGCAACGAATTTTTAGTCTAGGGTTTCATCAAAAATATTTGCAATTTCATAGGTAAGGAGAGAAATATGATGTTGAGTGAGGTGATGTTTTTCAAACCTAAGTGAAATCGAGGTCATCTTGGGTTTTAGTAAATGTGTAAAATAGAGGATTTGTAGCGCAATTTGCAACGAATTTGGAGTTTGCAGCAACTCGGGTTTGCAGTGAGCAGGGTTTTGACAATAGGATTTTAGGTAAAACATGAAACAAGTACCTGACATAAAATCTCACTCCCTATTGCAAAGAACCAAGCCTATCATCCCTTTAAGCTTCCACCATTGACCTCTTCAGAGGTTTTTCAGTGAAACAGTCTGCAACGCCAGTTACAATTTGTAGCGAGTTGAACCAGTCTACAATGCCTTCTTTACAAAAGGAAAAGAAGATATAAAATGATAAACCCTCCTTTTGAAAATGACCCTTTAGATTTTCTTGATGATTTGATGGCACTAAAAACTAGAGTTCATCATATGTGCTAACAAGGTGTATGGAGTGGAATTTTTGCGTGCTATACCACATTGCTTGCAAAACTGCTCAAATTCCTTACCATGGAATTCACCTTCATTTTCATTTCTCAGCACCTTGATCTTCTTGTTTGTTTGGTTTTCCAGAAGAGATTTAAACTCTTTGAACTTAGTGAAAACCTTATATTTATTTCCTAGGAAATATAGCCATGTAATCCTAGAGAAATCATTTATGAAGGAGACAAAATACAGAGATCCTCCTAGTGAAAGGACCAGTGCAGACCCAAACACATCACTCTGTATCAATTCTAGAATCCCTTTTTCCCTTGTAGCTCCGGATGGGAACCTCACATGAATTTGTTTTCCATAAATGAAATGTTCACAAAAAAATGACTTCTAAAGTACAATTAGGGAAACCTTCGACCATACCTTTGTTGTGCATAGGTCGAAGTCATTTTTCTCCAATATGTCTCATCCTCTGGTGATAAAACATGGTTGGGTTGATTAGACGAGGAATAGTTGAGTCGATTACAATCGAGTCAACTTCAGTAAAAACCATACTATTGCATCCTGTCGAGTCAACACTCCCCAAAAATTTGTATAGGGTTCTAATCCAAACTCCTCTCATCAAGACCATCGCTCCCCTAACCATTTTACTTGAATAATTCTCAAATATAGTGTGCACACCTTCATCACTTATTTTTTTGACAGATATTAAATTTCTTATCAAACCTGGAATATGTCGCACACCTGGAAGAGTTCTACTCCTCCCATCCTTTAGCACCAATCAGAATCTACCTCATCCAACAATCTTGGTTTTCGAGTTGTCTCCCAAGAATACATCTCCTCCTTCATACTTGTCATATTTATAGAACCATTCTCTATGAGGTGTCATATGGAAAGATGCACTTGATTCAGTCAACCAAACATCATGATTTGACTGTGTATTGGTCGACGCCAAATACATGTCCCCTCCTTTGTCTAGTGAAGTCATTCCTTCAATCGATTGATTCTCGTCAGATCCCTAACTTTTCTCAGCAACCTTCAACTAGCAATCCCTTTTGTAATGCCCAACTTTACCGCATTTCCATCATATTCTCATCTATTGAAACAAGGATTTATATATACCCCTCGACTTAAACTTTCTACCAGAGAATTTACGTTTTCATCTATCGATCGGTTGACCTCTCACCACCAAGCAATCCTTGTTCAATCCTTCCATGTTCTTCCACCTCATTTCCTCTTCAAACAAGGATGCAACCACATATTCAAGTGTTAATGTGGTTGAATTACTCTCAATAGCCATGACTAATCTATCTCATGAATTTGGCAAAGAACATAATAGACTGATACATTTATCCTCAATGATTTTGATATCCATAGACAATAACTGACTTGGCACAGTATTGAATGCATTTAGGTTCTCTGTTATTGAGCTACCATCACTCATGCTCATAAGGTACAGTTTCTTCCAAAGAAACAATTTTTTTACCAAGGATTTTGATTGGTTCAAGTTCTATAACTTATCCGACAATTTCTTTGCATTGTCTTTGTCTGATACATTCAACAATATTGAATCTGTAAGACAGTTCAATCGTAGTCCTCGACTTCATATGGATTTTATCCCAATATTCCATCGACATGCATGTCAAAATTGTTTTGGGATCCACATCGAATAATTGTTTTTGATCTACAAGGATATCTTCAATTTTAATCTTTCACAACTCAAAAATTTTCCCATTAAACTTTTCAATCTCAAACCTAGAATTTCTTGCCATTCTTTCGAGAATGAATTACTACCTTACAGCTCCCACTGAACCTGGGTTTATCTCAAATCCAATATCTTCTTAACCTTGCTCTGATACCACTTGAAACAGAGCAACAAAATGAGCTCTCATACCACTTGTTAGAAACACTAAACCAAACAGGAGAGAGAAGACATAATTAAAATAGAAAGTAAACATTGGAAATCATACATAATACCAAATATTTACACTGGAAACCCTTAACCGAAAAAACTAGAATTCTTTGAGCGACTCTCACTCCTTATTGTCTTATTCATTCAGTGAATAAACAATTACATGACTAACCTTGGTACACACCTAAGACACAATTCATCATCCTATTATCTTGATTTACCACAAGCACAACCCTACAACCATTTGGTTTACATCTTCATGACCATTATAGACTCATGACTCTCTCTACTGAGGCATATGCTTATCAATATCCATCTTTACAGTATTACATAATGCACTATTTATAGGCATATACAACATGTAAAACCCTAATTCATGGTTCATAAAATGGTTACAAATCCAAAAAGATGATTGGCTACAATTCTGTAAATCTTGGGATTTTGTTACAAGTTTCGACCCCCAGTTGAACACCAGTCAGCTACAAACCAGTGCACTAATAGTCGAATACCAATCGATCATCTGGTTGATCTCTAGTCGGTTACCCTTTCAACCTCACGTTGAATGCCAGTCGACTATCCATTCAACCTCCAATTAGGTCATCTTATTGACCATTCGTTGACCATCAACTTGACTTGACCGTCAATCGATCCATTCTCCAGTTGATCATCCTTGATTAGTCAGTTGGTTGACTAAATATCCATTGCTAAGAATATAACATTCCCAACAATAAACATTTATGATATTGTTTTTCTCCCTTGATTTCTTATCCATAAAACTTGTTAACAACCAATGTTGGGTATGAAATGAGAATTCCAAATGTAGTAAAAGACTCTTCCAAACCAAGCATAGACCTCTTGAAGATCTTCTGGGACTGGTTGATTTCCCTTCGCTATTTTTCCATTGTGATTTACAAACTTTGATTGCTTCCATATCCTCTAGCTTTGTCTCTTGGATGAGGATGAAAGTAGGATTTTCTATTGTTATTAAAAAATTTATATCTTCTACGTTGATCCTACTACCCATACCTCTGCAATTCCAGAAGACTGCAATCATTACTCACCTGTTGATTTTTGTTTATTTCCAAATGACGGGTTTGGGGCCCCTAAGTTCCTATTGTTTTTTAAACCTGAACCTAAGGAGTTCTCAATGGTCATTTGGGTGCCCAATTCCTTTATTTATTTGTTATTTATTCCCTTTGTTCCTTAGTTGGTTTCCTTCTTGTATTTCTGGGGAGTTTTTCTTCTACTGCCTCATCCCCCTCCTCACCTTTAGATTAATATTGATCTTTTTTCCATGTAATGATTCCAGCTGAACACATAACCTTTTCTAGGAAAGGTTCATTCTCTTCCTCATGATCAAATACATTTCTCTCTTATCCCAAAGAAGGTAATGTTTCTAGGTTTTCCTATAGTATTGGAATTTCTATTGGATTTCTTGAGATATATGGAGGGACAATTGTATTCTCTATAATAGGAACAAATTATTCTTGTGCCAGAAATTCATACCTATTTACCAATAAACTTGTTTTTCCCTCCTTTGGTCGCCATGGAGATTTCCTTGTTGATTCTTGAGGGTGGCTCAACCTTGGTGTTGGTGATTGTGTTTTCCCTATTGCCTGTCTATATCCAGATGGTTCAAATAGACCCATTGTTTGTTGTGGTTGATTAGGATTCGAGGTAGTGGCGACCTGCTTCACATTTGATTTTTTCTTTTTGACATGTTTCCATTGAACTTCCTTATCTTGTACTGCTTGCTCCACCTAAGCATTTTTTTTTTGCAATCCTTCACAAAATTCCCATACTCATGGCATGATTTTCACTTAAAAGGAAGTTGTTCACATTCCACAAGTTGTATGTGCTTCTAGTTGTCTAGGGTTAGCTACATTGCTTCAGGTAAACCATTTTTTAAATCATCTTCAGCAAAAATACGAGCACAACCAAACATACCATCTCAAGGCTCAGATATATCGATATACCTACCCATAGTATTAACAATGAAATGCATTACATCTTCATTCCAACAATGCAGTCACAGGTGTGGAAAATGAACCCACATCGAGAGAGAAGAAGGAACATCATTTTCTGGTTTAAAATCAGGAGTCTATATATTCAAATACATACCCCTTATGTAACTTCCCCAACCTTCCAATATGGTCCATGTCACACCATCTCAACTTCAGTATCTAGGATATTCTTTGTAGCAGCCTAAGCTCACTACTAGAAAATTCTACTTCAAAATTCCTAGTGCCTGGATACTACTTATAACACTCCTTGTTACAAGTAGACCAAATTCACTAAGCACAACCTTAAGGTATTGTGCCCAGACTTGTGTCGAGTCTCTCTCTACGATTACACTTCTTTTAATACAATCATAGCAGTGGAATAAATGTCACAAATCCTCAGCACGCTTTGTCCCTTTAGTACACATATATATTGGTGTGCACGCAATGCTCTACACATAAAGTACTATTGCATGCGTAATCAATCCAATGTTGCACATAGATTCTATCACTTTGTGTGTGTGGACTACTTAACTGCGCACTAGGCAATTCATACCACATTGCACAGTATTAACCAAAATATGTAGATGCAAATTCATACAGAAGATCAACTCATTTAAAATATAACATTAGAGCACACAGTAATTAAATAATCATGTGAAGGACACTTGTCTCTTATGAAAAAACACCAATTTCATGTAGGACTCAAGCATTCCTCCTGGCCATAGACTTTGTTGCTAATAATATTTCAGCGACAGGTCACCCCCGAGCTGGGCTTAAAATCCATAGGCAAAAGGGTTCCTATCATCGGGCTATGGTATGATATTCAACAAAAGACTTGGTCCAAGGTGTCGACTGATGTAACTAGCCTACATTCCCTCATTCCCCACATGCATGTCCCACCCCAGGAAGTGTGCCCCTTCTCTGCTCAACAGTCCTTCGGCTTCCCCACTTCCCTTCCAGAGCTTCAGCAACAGGTCAGACAAGAAGTCTCATAGCCACGTATCTAATGCCCAACGCACCAAGGAACACTTCCCAACAAACTCTCACCTAGAGAGAGTGCTCATGGGCCTGACAACCTACCTCTTTGACATTAAACAAGCCTTCACAAGAACATACTTAAGAAAAAATGACAATAAGTTACAGCAAAATATGTATTCCTTCGCAGAGGAAAATTCGTCTAAATGATCCTCGAATGAGTGATATTCCCCGAATTACACTAAGGTTGGAAATATATCTTGCATGCCTTCAACTCAACATGTGTCACATTCAGAAGTAGATTTAGCCACTTGGTGACTCGTTCCCTACCCTTTGGAACTTAGGATAAAATACTTACCATAAATTAAACTTCTGAAAATATTGATAAAATATTCCCTTTACTTAAGCTTCCCCTTTTTCCTTTTCCATGGAGTTTACTGCTGTCTCTTTTTCATTTGATTTGAGTCTATGCATGCTAATGTGGTTATATTAACAATCTTGAGTGTGATTACATTTACAATGTAGGTGCACTGGCCTTTTGCATCCTGGCTCACCAGCCTTAAAATACAACCATATATACAAAGGCTCTCTAGCCTCAAAACTACATGCTTAATCCGATGTGTGCAAGACTCTGGGATCTTCTTTTGGTGTGCCATCCTCACACACTTACACAAGTGTGTGCTACACTATAAAATGTGTGCATTATTTCTTTGATGCACAATCACCAAACTATGGAATGCACGCACAAAACTAAATCCAAGACTTGATACCAAAAACTCACCAGCTTATACACACACTTGGGGTTCGGCCTAGGGGTATTACATTCCCCTCCCCCTTATTTATGCATTGTCCTCAGTGCATTACATACACATGTATACTCAAAACTTTCAAAAGTATTCAAAGAGATGTGGATACTCTTCTCGCATAACATCCTTAGGACCGTAACAGGTCCACTGGATCTTTACTAGTCCTACTGCGTGATTCTGGAAATCTTGACTTTCCGATCCAATATGCACATTGGTTGAACTCAGAAGTCACCCTCTTTCTCCACCTGAATCGCATTCCAATCAATGACATGATTAGCATCAAGTACATACTTTTTAAGTAAAGAAACATGGAATACATTATGAATACTCAAGGATATTGGTAGAGTCAACATGTATGCGACAGGCCCAATCCTCTCTAGGATTTTGAATGGCCCACAATATCATGTTGCTAGCTTAGAGAAATTCCCCAACTTAAGGGAACTTCATCTTGCTTTTACTTTTAGGAACACATGGTCACCCACTTTAAATTCTCTAAAAATTTGGCCTTTATCTGCGCAGGTTTTCTGTCTAACTTGGGAAGTTTATAAATTTTTCTTTATTTTTACCATCTGCTCTTCCATTTCTCGGATAAGATCTAGCCCAACTATTGCGCCATTTGTTGGGTTATCCCAACTCACAAGTCTGTTGCACATTCTACCATATAGTGCTTCAAATGGACTCATCTTTAAATATGATTGATATCCATTGTTGTAAGAAAAATCTACCAAATGCAAGTAGTCTTCCCATTTTGATGGCTTATCCATCACATATATCCTTATCATATATTCTATTACTTGATTTACCCTCTTTGTTTTTCCATATGTCTCAGGGTGATATGGTGTGCTAAAGTTTAAACTTGTACCAATTCCTTTGAATAATCCCTTCCAAAAATTTGAATTGAACTTGGAATCTTTGTTAGACACAATTTCCTTAGGCATACCATGCAATTTGAAAATTTCTGGCACGCATATCTCAGCAATTGCAGCTTCCTTGTGCGTTGAATTCACTGGAATAAAATGGGAATCTTTAGTAAGCTTTTCCACCACCACCATAATAGAATCATGTTGCTTGGACGATCTGGGAATCATAGTTATAAAATCCATCGTTATAACTTTCCACTTCCACTTAGGAATGGGAAAAGGCTGTAGAAAACCAGTTGGATGTTTGTGCTCAGTATTGACCTTCTGACACTAAAGACATCTAGCAATAAAATCAACAACTTCATTTTTCATACCTAGCCAATAGTATTGCTTCTTGACTGTGACAATTTTCTTCTTGTAACCTTGATGTCCAACATAAGGAACCTTATGCATCTCTGACAATATCAAGCTTTTCAACTCCTAAACATTTGGCACATAAAATATACACCTATACATGAGGATCCCATCCTCTCTCAACTCATAACCTTAAAATTTATGATGTGACATACATTGGTGTAAGTTCTCCTTTATGTCCACATAGTACAGATCTGATTTGGTGACTTCTAAAATTTTGTCGCACAAATCTGTCCGGTACATGCTAATGGTTGTAGCATGCATCTCATGTGTCAAACACCTTGTTCTATTTTCCTCTGATATGATTTATGTCAAATTCATACTCATTGAGGAACTCTAACCACCTGCTTTGTCTGGCATTTAAACTTGGTTGTCCAAACAAATATTTCAGACCACAATGGTTTGTTATTAGCTCAAATATTTTACCCGTGAGATAATGTCACCACATCTTTAAGGCACGCACTATAGCTGCCAATTCTAATTCATGATTAGCATGGAGTCTTTCATGCTCTTTAAACTTCCTTTATTCAAATCATATCACGTGTCCATTCTGAATCGAGACTCCACCAAGTCCTGTCTTACATGCATTCATGCCCACAATGAAGTCTACATCAGGATCAACAATTCTCAAAATTGGCACACTTGTCAACAAAATCTTCAAGTGTTGAAAACTCCTCTTCAAATCACACACATTTCTTCTACATGGATGTGATTGGATGCACAATATTTGAGAATCCTTCAATAAACCTTATGTAGTACCCTTCTAGTCCCATAATGGATCTCACTTCTGCGACACTTCTTGGTGTTCGCCATTCCCCAATGGATTTTATCTTCGTTGGGTCCAAATTTATTCCTTCTTCTGAAATGATATGACCCAGGTAATGAATCTACCTCTGGTAAAATGAACACTTGCTCAACTTTGCATAAATTTGATGCTCCGTCAATACCTGCAACACCATCCTCAAGTGTTTCTCGTTCTCTTATTCTGACTTTGAGTAAATAAGTATTTCATTTAGAAATACAATGACAAATTTATCTAAATAACTTATGAAAACTTTATTCATTAAACACATGAAGACGTCTCGTGCACTTGACAACCCAAATGGCACCACTGTAAACTCGTAATGACCATACCTTTTTCTGAAGGCATTCTTGTTGATGTCTTCCTCTTTTATTCTCACTTGGTGATATCCATATCTGAGATCAATCTTGGAAAATATCCTCGCACCCCTTAGTTGATAAAACAGGTCATCTATCCTTGGCAAAGGATACTTGTTATTCATTATTATCTTATTCAACTGCATGAACTCAATGCAGAGTCTCGGCATACCATCCTTCTTTTTCACAAATAAAACTGGCGTGCCCCAAGGTGACACACTTGGGCGTATATAGCCCTTCTTCATAAGCTCTTCAAGTTTCAGTTGCAACTCCTTCAATTATGGCATACTCAACCTATAAGGAGTCTTGGATATAGGAGCTTCCCCCGATGTTAGATTTATACAGAAGTTGATATCTCTTTTCGGTGGAAACCTCGGTATGTCTTTAAAGACATCCTCAAATTCCTTTAGTACTTTTTTTTCTTCAACACTTGGCACTTTATCCATGGGAGTGTCCTTCATGTGCGCTGCAAATACTTGACATTATTTCCTGTAGCTTTTCTTCAAGTGCAAGGCTGAAATTTCTCTAATAGTCACAACTCTTGGAATGCCTTAAACTGTTCTCAAATTTCCTTTCTCATCCAGGCAAGTAAATGCCTTATTATAACGGTCTATAACAACATGATGTTGGTCCAACCAATCCATGCCAATGAGGCAATCATACAATCCCAAAGGTATGATATTCAAATCAGATTTTGTGTGCAGTCCATTCATTTCCATTGGACATGCTTTGACCATCTCATTAATTTTCCTTTTTTCCCCTGTAGCTAACTGCACCAACCAAGGTTTTCCAAGTTTGATTCTCAAAAATTGGATATTTCCACCATTTTAGGATCTAGATAACTATGACTAGCTCTGACTCAATTAAAATAGCAATGGGTTGGTCATTAATCTTACCTTCCACCTCGATAATGTGCAACTGAAACTCATATTACGTATTGTCCAGGGCTATGTAACTTCTAGATACACTTCTACCCATGTCTTCAACTGTTGCAACTTTTCGTACATTGTGTGCAGTCCTCGTTTTTTCACCTCTTTGAGGGAAATCTCTAAACATATGATTTTTGTCGCAACCCCAACACTTCATTGGTTGTTTCCTTGGACTAGTTTCCATTGCCTTAGTCACTCTAGGCTCTGTGGAAATTGGTTTTCCTTGCGCGGTATTTCTAAAAAATGGTGGCTTAGTCCCCTTCTTCCTATGTTCCACCTTGATTTTTATCTTGTCTTCAAAAGCCTTTTGGAAAATCAGTCTTCCCCTTTGTTGATCATAGAGACATTTATCTCTCCTTATAGTTTGTTCCAATGTCTTGGGATCATCATATTGTATCTTATCACTAATAAATGATGGAAACCCACTCAGGTACCTTTGAATATTCACTTGTTCATCTTTGATAAAAGGAAAATATTTCAGGAGTGTTATCCCCAACTCCTAGGGATAACTAAGGAGATGATTTCTCTATAGATTTTCCACGTCCTATCAAGCTGCCAACTAGGTATGTCTTTGAACTCAAGTTGGCTCTAAGTTTCAATTGTCAATGAAGGTATTGTTGTTGTTTTAGGATAGCCAATATTTTAGGAACTTCTTGATGATTTGTTACATTTACATTCACAATTTCAGGTGCTCTAGCATGTAGTTTTAGTCACCAAGGGTTAGCACATGCATACTAAAATAAATGTAACACACCTAGAGATATTCACAGCTGAAAATAAAGTAGTTCTACACTCTAACACACATGAAAATGTACACAAGTATTTTTGGTCAACATGGCCCTGGATAAAACCCCCCCAGGGAAAACCAGTTTGGAATATATGTCTATATATGAGGAGAATAGATGGTGGAATACATCAAGTACAAAATATAGATGAACCTGATACAATAGCAGCTTGATCCAAGTTGAAATACAAGTCCAAAACAAGTAGGTGCGCCCTAGGATGGTGCACTCCTCAGAAATGATGCCAAGACCACTGAAACTTATCCAAATGCCAAATGTGAGCTTTGAATAGGAAACCCCTCCATGGTACTCTGATACTAAAGTGTGGCCTCCCTCTGAAACTGGTCCCACTGCAATCTGGCAAGTCTAAGACCTCCCCACTATTGATGTTCCCTTCTCAACAAGTGTGGCCTTCTCAACTATGGAAGCTCCTCAGTAAATAAACCAAGCTCTAATCCTGATGGATAACTCCATAGAAGGGAGCACCCAAGCTAGCCTCATCCAATGCAACAAAATTCATGCCAAATATCTCTCTCAAACTCTCCAAGTGAGAAAATGAAGTTATGAGCTCTCCTTTTCCCTTTGCACCCCTCTTGAACCTCCATAAGGAAACCTAAGAATTCAATGGTTGAGATCATCCCATCTCTCATCTAATCAAAGGTTGAGATCACTCAAAAAGAATATCACTCAAAAAACCACTTTGGTTTAAGTTCCCTAAGTTCACTTATGTCTCCTAATTCACCCACAAAGTGAATTAATAGTCATTTTAGGCATAAATGACAAAATTTCACTTTTGACTTAAATCTCTTAAGTCAAAGTTAAATTAGACATAAAGTACAAGGCACAAAGTACATAGTACTTCACACATGTGTTTAGGAGCTCACAAACACATGGGGAACACCTCCCAAGGTACATAATCTCAACACTCCCTCTTACCGAGGAAGGTGTTCCTCACTAAGCCCATCTTGTCTCTGAAGTAGACATGTTTTCCCCTTAGTAGTGCCTTGGTGAGTATATTTGTGATCTGCTCATCAGTTGATATGTATTACAACTGCATTGTGCCTCCCTAAACTCAATCATGGATGAAGTGATACTAGATCTCAATGTGCTTCGAATGGTCATGGAAAACTGGATTCTCAGAGAGTTTGATACAACTTTGATTATCACATTGTATGATGGTCGGTGGCATCTCCTGACCAAATAATCCTACCAGCATCTTACGAAGCCAAATGGCCTCACAACTGGCCTAAATGGTCGCCATGTACTCTGCCTCGGCTGAACTCAAAGAAAATGACTTATGCTTTCGATTGAACCAGGAAACAAGTCCTGACCCCAAACCAAAGTAACACCCTGATGTGATTTTTCTGTCAGTAGCACATCCTGCCTAGTCTAAGTTTGTATAGCCAACCAAACTGACCCCATCACCTCTGATATAGTCTAGTCCATAATCAACTATCCCAGTAATGTACCTCAAAACATTTTTTTCCCCAATCATGTGAACACTCCTCGGCTCTACCATATGTTGGATGAGAGTGTTCACGACAAAACAGATATATGGTCTGGTGTTAACCAGATACATGAGTGAACCGATCAACTTCCTGTAAATTGTAGCATCTACCAACTGGGAATCTGAAGCACTGAGCTTCTTCCAATTGGTAATCATGGGTGTAGACATATGTCTCTAGTCTTCCATCTGAAATCTGCTCATAATATTTGGAGCATACTTCACCTGCCCGAGAAATATGTGACCCTCCTCCTGCCATACCTCCATACCCATAAAATAGTGCATCAAACCAATATTACTCATCTCAAACTCTGATGCAAGTCCCAGATTGCACTCAACAATGAGATCCTCGACTCCTGTGATGAACAATTCATCCACATATAAAATGAGAATGAGTGTGTGCTCACCTCTAATGATGTAATAGAGGTTAGGATCAACATCACTCTTCTCAAAGCCCATCTGAAGCAAGTATGTGTCAATCCATGAATACCAAGCTCGAGGAGCTTGCTTCAGACCATAAAGTTCCTTTCTCAAAATACACACATGAGTATCCCTCTCACTCACCTCAAACCCCTATGGTTATTCAATGTACACCTCCTCATCTATAAATCTATTCAAAAATGTGGTCTTCACATCCATCTGGTGAATGCTCCAACCCATCTCTGTCGCTATGGAAATAATGCTCCTGATCTAGGTGTATCTCGCAACTGGTGTGAATGTCTCATCATAATCGACTCCCTCTATCTGAGAAAATCCTCGTGCCACAAAACGGGCCTTATGTTTCCCTATGCTACCATCTGCAGCATACTTGGTTTTGTACAACTACCTGGAAGTCACAACTGACTTCTCCACTGGCCTCGGAACCACCTCCCAAACATCATTCCGCACAATGGAGTCATACTCCTCTACCATGGCCTCTCTCCATACCTGTTGGTCCACTGCCTGCATAAATGTCTATGGATTAGTATCTGTGATACTCCTCACTAGTGCCAAATATGCTCCAAATCTGACTGGAGGTCTACTCTCTCTGATCTGGCTCTTGGGCTCCTCTACATTCTCTATGGACTCCTTCAAGGTCTCCTAAAACCATCTAGGTCCCCTCTTCCCTGAAGTGGTCAATGGAGAAGTAAGGTCTCTCTTCCCAAGAGTGACTGCCTCAAGACTCATCTCAACACTCTGAGAACTTGAAGCCTTTGCCCCCTCTGAATGAACACCCTATGATAGTGACCCTGAAGTTGTGCATGGTGACCCTGTCACCCCTGATACTGGCATACCTAAAACCTAAGGATGTGCTCCCTTTTAGGCATCAATTGGTGCCTCTGCATCATACTCAACACTGACTCTCAACTCAAGAGATCACTGAAAATCCCTATCCTCCTCAAATATGACATATTTTCTCACCACCACTCTCCTAAGTGGTGGAATGTAGATACGATATACTTTCGACACCTCTAAGTATCCAACTAGAATCCCATGCTGGGTTGTGGGGTCTATTTTTTTCCTCCTCTTCAAGGGGACATGAGAATAGGTCAAGCACCCAAATATTCTGGTGTGCTTAACATCGGGCCTCCTACCAATGAAGGCCTCCTCATGAGTCATCTTCCCCAATATCAAGTGGGGGATTATGTTCTGCAGGTAAAATGCAGTAGCACTCGCCTCTTCCCATAAGTACAAAGGAAAACTCTGATCGTGCAGCATGGATCTTGTTGCACCGGTGATAGCCTGATTCTTCCTCTCAGCAACCCCATTCTGTTGGGGGTTGTATGGTATGGTCATTTTTATTCTAATGCCATGCTGGGCACAGAAATCTATGAACTGTCTAGAGGAATACTCACCCCCGTTATCCGAACGCAAGACTTTGATCCTCTTTCCAGATTGGTTCTCCACAAGATCTTTGAACTCTTGAAACTGTTTGAAGACCTCACTCTTGGCCTTCAAGAAATAGATCCAAGTCTTCCTTGAGTAGTCATCAATGAATGTGAGATAGTACTCACAACCACTCAAGGACTTCTGAGTCATAGGCCCACAAACGTCTGTGTGTACTAAATCTAGTATCCCAGTGGACCTGGTGTCACTATTGGGGAACGAGACCTTGGTAAACTTACCAAGCGCACACCCTTTGCAAACATCCTGATGCTTTTTACTGATTTGTGGCACTCCGGTCACAACCTTTCTCAGTCCTCTGAGAGCTCCATGATGTATATGGGCCATCCTACGATGCCATAACTCACATGTATGTTTGTTKTTGTCGGTGCTCACTGCCAATGCATGGAGAGGCTGAAAAAGAAATCTAAATAGTTTCCCATTCCTCACTCCAATCACTTGTCCTGAGGCAATCAAAGACCCCTTAGGGTGAATGAGTACCTCAGTGCCCCTGAAGGCCACCTCAAKACCTCTATCCTGGAGGGTAGAAATTGAAATCAAATTCTTCTTCAGCCCARGGACATAAAGAACGTCCATGAATGATATAGGTGGCATGCCATCTCTCCGAAAGGTAACAATTCCAATCCCACCAACTCTAACCAAGGAGTCATCTCCAAAATAAATCTCCATCCTTACCTATGTCTATCTGAGATCAATCATATTCTCTCTAACTCCATTCATATGGCTCAAAGCCCCACTATCAATATACCATATATTAGGTGTCGTCTCAACTGAAGTGCAGCATATGAGGAAAGCACACTCTCTCGAATAGAGTTTGAAACTTTGTCTCCTATGTTGTAGTTGGGGTACCACCTCTCTTCTTCTTCATGTTGGGAAATTTTCCAGCATAGTGCCCCAAATTATTACAAACAAAGCACTTCACTTTGCTCATATCTCTCTTCTGACCACTTCTACTCTCTCCTCCACCCCCCTGTGGTGGGGCCCCAAACTTGGGACTTTTTCGACCCCCATGGTCGGCCTTCTTCTTTCCCTTTGTCCAAAGAGAAATATCCTCATCACCTTGACCTGACTGTTGTTGTTGTTGTTGTTGTTGAGAGGCCTCTTCTACAAGTCTAGTCTCCTCCTGGACGAAGTCATCCCACATCCTCTCCCATGTGGGCATGACCTCCCTAGAAACAATACCACGAATGAATGGACCTCAAGGTTTGTTAAATCTATTCATATATGTCCTCACCATATATTTGGGATCCACCACCTCTCCAACAGCTCCAAGATCGTCTCTAATCTGGGTGTAGCGACCAAGGAATGAAGTCACGGACTCATCCTTGAGCATGTGAATGCCCCTGAGTCGTTCATGAAGAACCATCGTTTGGTTCTCATTGGAGCTCTGGTAAATCTTACATAGAGATGCCCACATCTCATATGCATAATTCTTCCCATTCAAGTGGGGAATGATATGATCCCGCACTGCATCACAAATGGTCCTCTTTTCCTTGTTGTTCCTCTTCCTGAACTCTGCCAACAAAACGGGGCTAGTAATAGGAATGACAAGAACAGGTGCCTCAACTATGTCCCATAGTTTGAGGTCCTCTAAGATAAAGAATATCCTCGCCTTCCAAGGTGACCAATTGTTAGCCCCATCTAGCCTAGCCTCAACATGCATCTGAGATGCTGAAATGTCTGCCAAACTGCACTCCAACTGATGCTCAAACTGCAAAGGAACGTTGCCTCACTCTTTTCAACACAGGTGTGAAAAGAGGCAAGTGAACTATGACCTCACTCCTAGCAATATAGGTGTGAAAAGAGGTTGAGTATAATCAGCCAACCTCCTACCCCGTAGGTGTTAAAAAATACTGACAAAAAACTGTCCACAACTGCTCAACTATCCTCTACAAAATTCTGCCAACAAGTAGCCACTGAAAACTGTCAATGGCTGTCCACAAAATATGCCAAGATGTATAAAACAACCAACTCATATGCTGTCCAAACTACTCAAAAATCAGCCACATCATCTCTGATACCATGAAGATTTTCTAGGTCCTATCAAGCTACCAACTAGGACTGTCTTTGACCTCAAGTTGGCTCTAAGTTTCAATTGTCAATGAAGGTATTGTTGTTGTTTTAGGACAGCCAACAGTTCAAGAACTTCTTACTGATTTGTTACGGTTACATTCACAATTTTAGGTGCTCTAGCATGTATTTTTAGTCACCAAGGGTTATCACATGCATACTAAAATAAATGTAACACACCTAGAGATCTTTGTAGCTGAAAATAAAGCAGTTATACACTCTAACACACATGAAAATGTACATAGGTATTTTTTGTCAACATGACCCTGGATAAAAACCCCCCGGGGAAAACCAGTTTGGAATATATGTCTATATATGAGCAGAATAGATGGTGGAATACAACAAGTACAAAATATAGATGAACCTGATACAATAGCAGCTTGATCCAAACTAAAATACAAGTCCAAACCAAGCAGGTACGCCCTAGGATGGTGAGCCCCTCAGAAATGTTGCCAAGACCACTGAAACCGAGCCAAATGCCAACTGTGAGCTATGAATAGAAAACCCCTCCAAAGTACTATGATATTGAAGTGTGGCCTCCCTCTGAAACCGATCCCAATGCAATCTGACAAGTCTAATACCTCCCCACTACTAATTCTCCTTGTTCAACAAGTGCTCCCTCCTCAATTGTGGAAGTTCCTCAGTAAATAAACCAAGCTCTAAGTCTGATGGATATCTCTATAGAAGGGAGCTCCCAAGATAGCTTCATCCAATGCAACAAACCTCATGCCAAATCTCTCTCTCAAACTCTCCAAGTGAACAAATGAAGTTATGAGCTCTCCTTTTCCCTTTGCGCCCCTCTTGAACCTTCATAAGGAAACCTAATAATTCAATGGCTGAGATCATCCCATCTCCCATCTAATCAAAGGTTGAGATCACTCAAAAAGAATCTCACTCAAAAACCCACTTTGGGTTAAGTTCCCTAAGTTCACTTTATGTCTCCTAATTCACCCACAAGCTGAATTAATAGTCATTTTAGGCATAAATGACAAAATTTCACTTTTGAATTAAATCTCCCAAGTCAAAGTGAAATTAGACATAAAGTACAAGGCACAAAGTACATAGTACTTCCCACATGTGTTTATGATATCAAAAACACATGGGTAACACCTCCCAAGGTACATAATCTCAACAGTCTCGAGGCCCTCTAGTTGAAGACATGGAGTACCGAGAGACATCTAGACCAATAGTGCCGACTTGCACAAATGGAGGCCCACTTCACCACCATAGGTCCAGGTTCATCATGACAGTATCGACCACATTAGTTGGCTTCCGAAAGACATTGGTTTTTTCTCCATGAGGTATAATTCAGGTATTGTGGTGAGTGTCATTTCAATATTTGAGGCATTTGAATTTGTTGCATTTTAAATTGTTTTTTATTATGTAACATCTACTTGGACATTATACTCTTTTCCCTGCTTCACTTTGGTGGTTGACATTGCACCCTAGTAAGTGGGTCACCCTTGGGGATATGTTTGCTACTAGGAGGTCCTCTTGATGATTCATCATTCCATTCTTGACCATACTTGTCACTTTCCACTCTTCATCCCCTCATCTCCTTACCTTTTGGGATTTTCGGGTGTACTGAACCAAGAAGGGGTTGTCCCTCATTTCATGGGAAGAAGGGGGTGAAGTCCCAAAGGCTTGTAGCTGGAAAAATATAAGAGCTGATCATGAACCTTCTATATGCTCGCTCAGGGATCCTGAGGACAATGAAATGTCTCTCCTAAGAAATGGATGGGACCCGTAAAAAATAACTAATACAAATGCCAACTAAGGTGGAGCATGTGTGGGCACTGTTTTTCATGCTTAGGTAGAAACCCCACACATGTTTTAAACTTGGGGAAGCATGATGTGACCAGGGTAGAGTCAATGTGGGCACTATTTTTCATGCTTAGGTAGAAGCCCCACCTTCGCTTCAACCTGGAAACATCTTAAAAGAATAAAAGGAAATAAATGGGCTTGGAAAAAGGTTGCATTGAAAACGAAGGTGCAACACACCCTCTACAAAGGCACCCATAAATGAGACACTAAAATCCCTTGTATGTCATGAACCCCATTCCCAAGAGTCTTTCCCCCATCCATGTCACTTCATCCACATGACTTAGAGAAAGGTCAGCTTAGGAAACACTCCTAAACTTGAGGTATGGTTCACCCAATAGGTTGCTTTGTCAACCCTCCCATATCTAAATTGGGAAAATTGTATAGGGTCTTTGAGTACTTGTTTATTTTGATGAGGTAGTTTGTATGTACATGCTTAGATGAATCTTTTATTGATTTGATTTACTCATCATGATACATTTGGCTTGATATCCTTGGAGGGAGTATTCATTATCTTTGCAGGACCTAATTGGTGGGCAGTTTTGGAAGAACAAGTTTAGCTTGGGCTTCCTTGGGGATTGAAGCCCACAAGTTGGATATCGGGGCCCACACACCAAATGATGATGGCATGTCGTTGGAGGCCTGACGGAGGATCTCACCTAGCCCCTACAAGCCAAATGACTTGCCTTTGGAGGAAAAAATGTCACCTTTAAGGGCTTGACATCACCCTAGGGATAGGGTCTTCGTGGTGAAGGGACATTGACACATTTTGATGGAAAAGACTTAGATTGAAGGAATAAACCCTAGCGCGTGAGAAGGAGTCCCTAGAGGGCCCAAATACTACCTTTTTCTCCTCCAACGACTTACTAAAAGTGCCAATACGTCACTCTCTAGATGGATGACGTAACTTCATGGTTTCTATTGTGCATTTTCAAAAGATTAATTGAATTTTATATTGTAAAGGGGAAAATCAAGGGTTGTTGTCCCATTAATTTGTGGTTTACCCTTTGAATGTGGACAAAATGTGTTTTATAGGATTTGTATAAATAGAGAACATCTCTATTTCATTTAATCATGACTCTCCCATTGTGAGAAGTCTTCTAGCTAAAATTTTCACCCTATTTGGGAAATCTCTCTCCCTCTTGTGTTTTTGTTATGGTTTGTCTTTTCTTTTGGTGGAAGAAGTAGTGTGATATCTCTCTTGGAGCTATTCTTTTGCATTGTGGTGGATTAATCTTGGTAAAGAAGAGGCTTATCGTATTAATGCTTGGACTAGATAAGGAATCTATCTTGTATTGTTTCTTTTCTTGGTTACAAGTTTAATTTTCTAGACTTCTTGGGGAGTATAAGGGCATACAACCCCATTAATCCCATCATTTTTTTCTTGGAATAATTGTTGCATAAGGTTTTACTAGGAGAAGTAAAATGGTTTTCACCCTCCTAGTACTTCCTAGCTAGTTTTGTTTTCCTTGGGGAGTAAAAGGGTTTACACCCCCAAGGAAATGGCATTCCTAGTTATTTTTATTTGACTCCATAGTCCAATAGTTAAAGACATTAGTCTTAAATGCATTGGATAAATAAATCTTTGCATTGGTAAACGTGAAAACACGAGATTTTCAGATTGTCTAAATTGGAAATTATTCTATGTGATTAAGGCATCCTTGAGCCCTTAAGGCGTCTTGTTTCTCTTATAACTTATTGTTGTTGTTTTAACATTTAACCTACAACCACTAGGGTTGCAGAAAACCCTAAACAAATCTTTGAATAGCTCACAAACCAACGGTCAAAAGTTGCTAATAATTTACCCCTATAATCTACTAGTCCTAGCACATCTTTTGGGTGGATTTTTGGAAAATTTTGGTGGCTGATTTTTCTATTGTAACAACTTGTTTGCTACAGCCATAAGGCTACAAATACATCTCTGCAATATTTATCTATAATATCCTTACGTTGAGGCTAAAGTCTATGCTTTCATAATCTAATTGTACTTGTGTTTACTAGCTTATCTCTTGCATCATTTGTTAGACTTTTATCATCTTGTTTAGCAGCTCTAATAATCATTTCTTCATTGATATATATCTTTGTTGACTGCTGCAAATAGGTAAAGCAAGCTTAAATTTCTTTTCCATTTAATATATATCTTTTATACTTGGTGTTTCTTGTGTCTCGAGTAGGTACCATCATCATCTACAGATACTCAGACTTCTTGGAAACCATTGACCACTACCGAGACTCATTTTCAAGCTACTTTCCTTTTAGCAACTTGACCTATAGGGGCATCCATTCATAAGTATCATTTTCCATCTCTTTTCCCCTAGGGTCACTCGGGATTCCCCCCTTGAGGTGATCACTTCACCTCTAAAGTGACAGGAATACCTATATGATGTGATAGTGGGTAGGTATTCTCCTAGTTTTCGTCATCGTGTGGTTTGGGTCGAGCTTTTCCCATCCTAAATTTTGTGCGATAACATTTTGGTGTCGTTGTTGGGGAGGATTTTGAATCCTCTTCGAAACCCTAACAACACTTTGGAAAGCTACCATCCCAAATCCTTTAACCCTAGCTTGCCTAGCGACTCCATTTGAAGCATATTCCCCTTTCACCTTTGATGATATCTTCTTGAAGCTCAGCTGGTGACTCCACCTTCCTAGAATTTGTCTTCCCTTAAGACTTTTCCCCCGAGAAGATTCAAACCTTCCAAGGTCTACCGAAGAAGGCCTCCTTTCAATTCTCCCGTTGTCAAAACCCTTTTCCAAGGTACCCTTCCCCTTGCTCCAATGGCTCACCCTTGGGAAAAATATCTCTACAATCTCTTGAACATGGCCACCATTCTCGGATATCCCAATACCATGTTAAAAGAGTCTCAGAAATGGTTTCCAAAGTTTCCAGGAAATAATGTGATCATTGTTGACTATCATCTCTATGTTATAGGTCGAGATATGGAAAATGCATAAGTGGAACATGAGGATGTAGCAATGAAGCTACTAGCCTGGTCATTAATTGAACATTCTCAAAGATGGTTTAGAGGGATTCCTCACAATCACATTGCATCTTGTGAAGACTTCACAAAGTTATTCAAGAACAAATGGACAGTGAAGAAAGACAATGGAATGCTTATAGCTCAGTTCAATCAAATAAAGAAGAAGGAGAATGAGACAGTGAGTGAATTTGACAACAGGTTTGATAGGTTGTACAGTCAAATATCGGTAGATCTACGTCCTACAGATGTAGTTGTTCGTCTCCTTTACATGAATGATTTCGATGGGAAATGTTGTTTCATCTTGAAGGAAAAGAAGCCCACCACCTTGGCACCAGCCAAAGAGTACAGTGCAGAAATCAAAGAGAACTGCCTTGACTCAAAGGTTGATCTTTTTCATTATCCTTGTGCCAAGGCAGAGACAAAGACTAAGACTTCCAGTAGCAGTGCTCAT
>JASDQU010103246.1:207698-334233 GCA_032191745.1 Picea mariana | reverse complement strand
TTTCGATGGGAAATGTTGTTTCATCTTGAAGGAAAAGAAGCCCACCACCTTGGCACCAGCCAAAGAGTACAGTGCAGAAATCAAAGAGAACTGCCTTGACTCAAAGGTTGATCTTTTTCATTATCCTTGTGCCAAGGCAGAGACAAAGACTAAGACTTCCAGTAGCAGTGCTCATGATCCAATTTCCCTCTTGACTTAGAAGATAGATCAGATGAGTACACAGTTTGTCCAAGCTCGGAATCAAATCATGGGCCAATTAACCACTGTGGAAAGGAATCAATCATCTTCTAAACCTCGATTTTCTAGACAGCAGAGAGTGCCAAAGGTTGGAAACCAAGGACTCAACAAGAGGCAAAGTCCCATGATATGTTGAACCAAGTTGGAATGGTCAGCACAGAGAAGACACCGTGGTGTTCTCCATGTCAAGAACCTCACCGAGAGGATGAATTTCTCCGACAAGATGAAGACTCTCTCAACAATATGAACTTCATGGATATGGTCACACATGACAGATTGAAGAGGCTAGAAGACAAGGGGGAAGAGAGGGAAGACTCCAGGTGTTAAACTAGTTGACATATTATCAGAGAAAGGAACTAAGGAAGAGGGAATTTTTTACATACACTAGAAGAAATAAAGATTCAGTTCCTCATCACAACCTCTTTCTCCCCCTCAGCCAGAAGCAACCACTTCTCTTCCATCTACATAGAAGGTGGTCCCACCATTTTCACCTCCAGTACATGAGTTTCTCCCAAAGCCAACTCCAACAAAAGATGAGATTTAGTTGAACATAGACATTGCAGCCATGTTTTGGAAGTTTAATATGACGGTCCCTATAACATAAATGTGCAAAATTCCTTCTGTAAGGAGGGAAATATTGAAGTTATTACAAGTACCAACCAATAAGGAGGACCCTCCAATAATTTTGAACACCATGTATCTTGATCGGAAAAGGGACAGCAACCCTCCTTTCTATCTTTCCTTGGGCATTAATGGCCTCCACCTAAACAATTGTATGCTAGATTATGAGGCCTCAGCAAATGTCATGTATTTGAAGGTGATGGAACAAATTGGCTAAAAGATGACCTGACCATATGGAAATGTGTGTGGAATTGATTCTAATACGGTCAAGTTTTATGCACTATGTGATAATGTTGAATTCTTCCTGATTGATTTTCCGCATATCAGCCTCCTTATGAACATAGTAGTGATTGATGTCCCAGATACTTGGGGGATGCTCTTATCGAGGATTTGGTCTCCTTCTCTTGGAGGTTGTCTTAGCATGTATCTTACCCATGCACACATTCCCATGGGGGATAGAACCTTTGAGATATTATATAGTCACGAGTGAGTCGATAAGCATGTGATGAAACCCAACGGTCCTGATTACACAAGTGAGGGTAAGTTTGATGAGGTTCCAGACACCATCGAGTATGATCCACGAGACTTAAATTTCATGCAGGAGGACTGCATAGATACACTACTCCCAAGGACAGATGAATACAAAGAAAATCTTATGAATTTCCAAAGGAAAGAGCCAAGGTCTATCTAGATATTGACGAAAGAAGATAATAGGGATAAATAACGTGAAGAATCCATCAAAAATGTGGTCCACACAGGACCTCCTTCCTATCCTTACATCGAGAATATACCTTACATCAACTACATCGAAGGAATTATTGTGCTCATGTGGGACAAAAAGAATGGAAAGCCTAAATATGACTAGAAGGATGATAGTGCTTGGCTAGGTCCTTACATCATCAAGAAGAAGTCTGAAAAAGAGAATTGTTACTTGACAGCTTTGGATGGGAGAAAGATGCCATTACCAGTGGATGGGTCTCTTCTTCGGCCCTACATTCAGGGCACTTGACTTCTTCAGGGCCTAGGCCCCAGGTAAGTAGGTAAGTCATCTTGATTTCCTTGCATTTGCATCTTGATTTCCCATGGTAACTCAGCTTCACTTTATATTTAATTTTTCTCTACTTTCATATTGCTTTCATCATATTACATGTTTAGTTTAGAATTTTTTGAAAAAATGCTAAAATTTTCTTTTCTAAACTAGTCAAACAATCAAATGTATTGTAATAACAAAACATATCAATTGTAACTCATCCATGTGCCATCCTTCAACTTCTATAATACAGATTTTTCATTTAACTATAATTTAATTTTAAGAACGGGGAGTGAATAGTGAATCTAGGAAGGTGAGGGGACTTGTAATGTGCAGAAAAGTGAGAGAATGGCAGGGAAATAACAATAATGTTCATAAAACAAATCAAGTAATCAATAAACATAAATCTGTACTCAAAACAACACCAATTCAATAATTATTTTGTATCAAAATTGTTCATTGTTCAACATTTAAATTCCTCAAAAACTTCTCAATTAGAACAGACTGCAATAAAACTCATAATCGAAACAACTTTCAACAGTTTTGTTAAGAAAATGCTTGGTCTTTAATTTATTTTTATTTTCTTTTTAGAATCAATGAAAACACACAACAACATTGCTCCACCTCTATCCCATAATGAATTTCTTATCAAAATATCATACATTGTCCATCAATTCACAATCGGCCAATTATAACATATGCACGGGTCCCTTTCCAATTTGAACAGACTTCTAAAACATGCTCGATTTCATACATTCTTCGACATCTCAACCAATAAGTTATTGTAACGGAACCAAAGTCAATATAAAACTTCGAACCTCATCACTGTCGATGTAACTATTTCCAACATGCCCGATGATTCCATAACATACGCACAGTGAACATAACCAAATACACACAGTTGTCAATTCCATAATTATCTATAACCCTGATAGCGCCTAGTGAAACACACAGTAGTCTTCAATTTGCAATTAACACCATGCTATAAGAACATAGTGATCAAAAGTATAACGAAAAAGAGGCATCCCTTGATTGCATATTATTACGCATTCCCAATCACAACTTTTCAACCAATTTCATCATAGGAAGACGAGATAGGGACACAACAAAACATTCCATAACCACTCTACTTGATAACCAATCTTGGCAACCAAAAAGATGCCCGACAGGGGCAAGAACAGTTGGGGATTTTTAAAATCAGACTCTGTCACAACAAATACAAAGAGTTAATCAAGACTGTGCTCATTCATTAACAGCACAGAGAACCGGAGGTCCTCAGAGGCATATCAACCACAGGCAAAGCCTCTTTGATACAAGCATAGTAGAAAACCACAAAGCTCCTTATAACTTCTAGTATGGGAAATGGTGACCATATTTGGTCACCAGAAAGGCCTCCTTTCCAAGCCCCACATATCCCTAGTATTCCAGTTCCTCCTCGTGTCTCATTACAACCTGAATTCCCTGAAAATGACGGATGGCAAGAGATTTTCGACCTGAAAGTCTCCCAACATCGTGGTTGGCCCAATTTGTCTCTACTTGCTCCTCCTCCATCGGTTAACCCAATTGTCCAAGTTTCCCCTGCACACTCACAAGTACAGTCTTCTCACGCAAGAAAGAGGTTAAAAATAGAAGCCCACCATGCTCATGATAAAGGAAAAGTTGTTGTTTCCCCCTCCTCTCCCTCAAACAACTCTGCCAAATCTGGTTCATCCTGCATGCATTTGAGAGATGATTTCTCTCATGTTATCAGTGAGCTTAGGCCTAAAGGCTCCACACAGCCTAAGGAAAATTCAAAGAAATCAAAGGGAGATAGCAACAACAAGGGGAAAATTGCCTTCCAGAGTGGAAAATACGGTTTTTGAGTGTTTTGATTTATTGATTGTTGAGAACAGTTGAATTCTGAATTTTTTGGACAGCACACTATTTTTTGGATATGTTGGATATTATATTTTTGGATATGGTTTCAAATATAATTGAGATTAATATTCAAATTATGAGAGTGATGATGGGAGCCACAAGGAGGGATGTGTTTGATTGATTCACTAGTTGTGTTTATGTTGTTAAGAAACTAAAGGGAGTCACAAGGGGTCCCACCTACTAGTTATTATTTATTAAGACCCTTATTATTATTTTATTAATTTCCCCCCTAAACTAAAAGTTAGTTGAGTTTTAGTTAACTTAACTAAAAGAGGTAGTTTAACTACTTCAACTAATTTTGATTTCTTAAAGGCAAAAAGAGAAGGAGGAAAAAGAGGAGAAAAGAAGGAGAAAGCATACTAAGGTCTTCTCTTGAGTTTTATTGAGATAATTCAGTTTTCATTCATTCTTTAATTCATTGAAAGCCTAATTCTCTTTTATGATAGCAGGGTCCTATTGTAGACAGCAAGATTCAAGGCTGAATTACATCATTCAGACACTTGTTTTTCAAAGGTGTTGATCTATCTTTGATAGTCTATGTAGAATTGTATGTGTTGTAACAGATATCAAAATTTCCAAACTTACTTAGGCACTTTCGCCTGAATTTGACAACAGTAGGCCCGTTTCTCCTTTGTCTTTATGTAGTTGTTGGTCGAGCCAGCGCTCGAAAGGCTTTGCAAGCTTCTTGGCAAGATTGAAAACGACACCCCCTATCTCCTTATAAGACCCCTGAAGCATCCCATTCCGATCACAAGGGTGGTGGATCTGCGTGTAACATTTTTCTCATTTTCATTCTTCAAACTAGGCTCCATTTTCAGCATGGATCCTTACAAGCATCGACCATCAAGTTCTTACAATTCACCCTACTTGACAACCAACCAAGGAGCATCGGTCTGGAATAATAAATCTTCCTTAACCGTTGGAGCGTGAGGTCCGGTTCTGCTTGAGGATTACCATTTGATTGAGAAGTTTGCATCGTTTGACAGAGAACAAATTCCTGAGAGGGGCATCTGCAAAAGGGTTTTTTCGAAGTGACCCACTATGTCTCCAATCTCACCTGTGCAGATTTCTTGATGGCACCTGGCATTCAGACCCCGGTGATTGTTTGGTTTTATACTGTCATACACGAACATGGGAATCTAAAGACTATCAGAGGCCCCAGGGGTTTTGCTATCAAGTTTTACACGAGAGAAGGAAACTTCGACATAGTTAGCAAAAATATTCCCGTTTTCTTCACTCGTGATGCCATCCAGTTTCCAAATGTTATTCGAGCTCTGAATCCCAACCCCAACACACACATTCAAGAGCCATGGCGCTATCTGGATTTCATGTCCCACCTTCCGGAGAGTTGTCTTACCTTCATGTATTGGTTCGATGACTAGGGAATCCCTTCTGACTACCGCCACATGGATGGCTATGGCGTTCACACATTTAAGCTGATCACCAAAGACGAGAGAGAAACTTACTGCAAGTTTCATTGGAAACATACATGTGGATTGAAGTTTTTGCTTGACGAAGGAAGTTGTGATCGTGGGAGGTAGCAACCACAGCCACGCTACCAAAGACTTAACTGATGCCATAGCTTCGGGAAACTACCCTGAATGGAAGCTCTATATCTGACTATGGATTCAGCAGATGAGTATAAGTTGGACTTCGATCCTCTCAATGATACTAAGATTTGGCCTGAGGATCTATTTCCCTTACAGCCTGTGGGTTGGTTGGTTTTGAACAAGAATATTGACAAATTCTTCAATGAGAACAAAATGTTGGCATTCAATCCTGGTGCCATCGTTCCTGGCGTATACTATACCAACGACAAAATGTTTCAGACTTGAGCGTTTGCATATGCAGACACACAATGCCACAGGCTTGGTCCAAATTACATGTAGATCCCAGTGAACGCATCCAAATGTCCTCATTATAACGACCATACGCTCCTGGAGGCCATGCTGTGTGGGAAGCCATTGTTGGCCACTCATTTTGATAGTATTCGGAGGAGTGTGAACGTGAATTCCTACAGAAGAGTTACCATGCAACTTATAGTCTTAAAAAATACTGCGTCAAAGTTCATGAACATCACCAGAAGCCACTTAGATTTTCTATGAGGTTATGTTATAGATGGCAAGAATGAATTAGTTGTTCAAGTGTCACCTTGCACTGAATGTTATGACTCACACAAGATCCAAAGACAGAATCCACGTGAAGACCAGAAACACACCATCTGTCTGAGCATAGACAGTGCTAAGTATAACGGATACCATTTCCAGAATTAGTTTTACCAGTCGAACTGTCAAATTCATAAATCGATCGTCAAAACACGCACAGGTGTTTAGTGAACCTCTCCGAAATGCCAATCTTTGCAGGGAAGCCATCGTGTACATTCCCGAGTCTGATTTATGGAAACCTATTCCAAAAATGCCAACAAGGAGATTCGGTTGCTTGGGTGCTGTCGTGGATGGAATTTTTTATGTAATTGGAGGGTATAACCTTGGTGAAAAAAGCAGTTGTTTCTCATCAGCAGCAGGGCCACATTTATATATGAGCTCTATGGATTCATATGACCCCGAGACAAATACATGGTGCGAGACCAAGGAAGGCCTGCCATTGCTGGCTCGCGTTATTTCTTATACCGTCGTGGGATCAGATATTTATGTACTGTGCAGCGATCTATTTCTATTGTCTTTCTTCAAATATGATACTGTGAACGACTCATGGAGCAGGGTTAACCTTCTTTTTATTCCTACCTTTAATCCCAATTTCTCTTGTGTTACAATGGGTGTCTACGTTTACATTGAACAGGTTCAAGGATGTATGGATGATCTTATCGGGAAAAGTAGAATTACCGGGTTAGTATTGATTTATGACACTGAGATGCAGGTTTGGTCCCGAGGACTCGATTTTCCTTTACTGGGGAGTGGTGCCATTTGTGCTGTTGTGGAGTGTTAGTTTATTTAGTTGATTAATCGGGGAGTACCAGCAATGACACCTGGCATTAAAATCAAATCATACAAAGGATCATAGATACCCCACTTGTCAAAATGATTAGTAACGGTTCAAAGAGTTGGCAGATGCACCTGACAGTCGCAGAATTCCATGAAGGCGAACCGTTTCATATTCCTCTAAACAAAAAGAGTTTTATTTTAGAATTTTCTTTTAAAAGACGGATTGATGTAACAGAGGAGGGGGAGCTGGGGAAACCCTCTTTCGAAGAGGGGCTCTTTTTGTAAGCCGAGATATTTTGTAATCCAAGGATGGAGTAATATAGATGATGTATTTACTTGAGACTGCGAGATTCATCATGGTTGATTCTTTCAATATGTTCTTCCTTATTTCAGCTGTGTTAAATCTATTTGGAATTCATTTTATATGCTCCTTACCCACAGTTGATATATATGTGTTATCATTATCATATTGTTTATCTCTTCCTCTTTCAGCTGTGTTAAATTTGTTTGGAATTCATTTTATATGCTCCTTACCCACAGTTGATATAAATGTGTTGCGTTCTATGGTAACTGATCAGAATTCATTCCAGATAAGCACTCTGCATCTAGTTATCAACCTTCGTTTGTTTTCCTCTAAAGATTATCGTAGTGAAAATTCCTCCTTGATAGATGCTTTCACTGTGATGGCCTTTCCTTTCTCTTTTCTGCTATTGCATCATGATTATCAAATTGCTGAAAGATAGACTTACTTTGCCTCATTTTCCGCAAGTTATACGATCACTGTTATTATCTCCTTTCTTGGTTTTCACTTGACTCCATGCCCAATGGACTGTTTCCCTGGTCCAACCCCCAAACTTAAAAAATCCGAAACTATCATTTACCCATAAATCTGCCCACCATTTTACGCTTACTGAAGATCATATTGTGACATTGTTCGAGAGATCCCTCTCGGGTTGGGGGGGGGTAGCTTCCAATCCAAAGTGGTTCGAGGTTGCCTCGGGATTGATTTGCATGCAACCCATTTCAGTTCCGAGTGTCAACAGTATGTTTGTGAATTAAATTTCATGACTGATAAAGGATATTGTGCAGAGTCGAGTGGGCAGCAATCTGTGGCAAGGTTATCCAGCTTTTAAAGTTCAGTTTTTTACTTTCTGTTAGAAGTCCTTTTGTATGGTTTTCATCGGGGACATCTAAGTTTGACTTTGGTCCAAACTTCATGAGGGAACGATTCTTTTGATAAATTGGAATGAAATAAGTGATTTCTTTATGTCTCATCTGTGTTGATTATTGACTTGGTATTTTTACTTTTGTCTCTACATTTATTTCTGCATCTATTATATTCAGAAAATTACATAAATATTGAATTTTTCAGCAATGTTTTATTTATAAGAAAATCAGCCTAAGCCCTTGTAACCAATACTTGTGGATTAGGAAACAATTTTTGTTGGCTATAAACATAGGGTGATATTCCCGTCTATATTTCTTAGCCAAGTAAGATCTGAAAATGCTTGAGTAAGATCATTTCGTATCTTTTCCTCAACATTTATTTGGCCTTTCTGGTTGTAAAACATGTTAGTGTTAGTCCTAACTATTATATGGTTGGTTAGTGGCTATGCGATTTTCATTTGAGTTATTTTCGGGTGCATATAATATTGCAAGGCATATGGTATGGCATGAAAACTTGGCAATGGTTAACGTGAATGTTTTGGGTGGCACATTGGTCAAGGAATAATCGTTGCAATTTTCAATGGTTTGGAAATTGATTACATGGTTAATGCATTGATGATTGTTGGTTGTCTTGTACTTTGGAATTGAATAGGATAGGAGATGGAAGCGACGTGCAGTAAATGCACGTCACTCCATACTCTCCCCATCATTCTATCACCCTAGTATGGTTCTTTGTTGCATTTTGGTATGTTGGTGGTTAAGCTCTGCATTTCACGCTTGGGAATAAAACTCTCGGCCATCTCTCCCTTTTAAGCTCTCGGTTACAGGTATGGTTCTTTTTCACCCCATCCATGAATTACGCTCTGTGTATGAACAAACAATGTCTCAATAATTCTTGGGTTTGTGTTTTCCCGAGGATTGCAACTATGCAAAATGTTTGGTTTTTCTCTCTGGAACGATTGTGTAATTGTTCGGATTGCAAGTAAAAGAATTGATTCTTAGTTGAGTTGTGCATTCGTTGGTTGCTCTGTTGGTTAAAATAGTGGTGGGTCTCTGTGGATTTTTAAATGAATATGGGTATTATCGCTCTATGTTTTTATGGTGGAGGGTTTCGCTCTGTTTATTATTACATGTTGCTTCCTCACAGTTATGAGTGTAGCCCTATCCAATCATGTGCATACCTCCATTTGGTTGTTGTGTATTTCTGGAACCAGAGTCATGGTCGTGGGCTCAGTGTCTTGGCACCAAAATATTTCAGGAATCAGTCTTAGGGTGGCCATAACGTCGATATATATTCTTTATGGTTGTTGGGTGATATAAGTCATGTATTGGGTTATGCATCCTCGTTGGCATTGTTGTCAAATGATTCAGCTCTTAAGAAATAGATAGAGGTTATACCTCTGTGTGTTATGGGTAACTGTCATTGTCCAGTGGATGTTCATCGCCCCTCTACAAATGTGAGCGCACTATGTGCATCGGTTTTTCTACCCTACCCATTTTTTATTCCTTTGTGGCTAACTGTTGTGCCGTTTCCTAGACCGGGAGTTATAAGTAACTCTATGGTTTTATACTATGCTTGTATCGAAGAGTATTTTCCAGTGGTTGATATGTCTTTGAGGACCTCCAGTTATCTGTGATATTGATGACTAAGCGCACTCTTGATTATCTCTTTGTATTTGTTGTGACAGAGCCCGATTTTAAAAATCCCCAATTGTTCTTGCCCCTGTCGAGCATCTTTTTGGTTGTCAAGATTGGTTATCAAGTGGAGTGGTTATGGAATGTTTTGTCGAGTCCCTATCTCGTCTTCCTATGATGAAATTGGTTGAAAAGTTGTGATTGGGAATGAGTAATAATATGCAGTCAAGGGTTTCCTCTTTTTCATTATACTTTCGATCATTGTGTTCTTACAGCATGGTGTTAATTGCAAATTGGAGACCACTGTGTGTTTCACTAGGCCCTATCAGGGTTATAGATAATTATGGAATTGGAAACTGTGTGTATTTGGTTATGTTCACTATGTGTATGTTATGGAATCATCGGGAATGTTGGAAATAGTTACATCAACAATGATGAGGTTCGAAGTTTTATAGTGATTGTGGTTCTGTTACAAGAACTTATTGGTTGAGATGTTGAAGAATGTATGAAATCGGGCATGTTTTAGAAGTCTGTTTAAATTGGAAAGGGACATGTGCATATGTTTTAATTGGTCGATTGTGAATTGAAGGACAATGCATGATATTTTTATAAGAAATGCATTATGGGATAGAGGTGGAGCAATGTTGTTGTGTGTTTTCTTTCGATTCTTAAAAGAAAGGGAAAGAAACTAGAGACCAAGCATTTTCTTAATAGGACTGTTGAATGGAAAGTTGTTTCGATTATGAGTTTGATTGCAAACTGTTCTAATTGAGAATTTTTTGAGGAATTTAAATGTTGAATAGTGAACAGTTTTGATACACAGTTATTATTGAATTGGTGTTGGTTTGAGTACAGAGTTATGTTTATTGATTACTTGATTTGTTTTATGAAAAGTATTTGTTATTTCCCTTCCATTCTCTCACTTTTCCGCACATTACAATTCCCCTCGCCTTCCCAGATTCATTAATCACTCCATGTTCTTAAAATTAAATTATAGTTAAATGAAAACTTTGTTTATAACAGTTGAAGGATGGCACGGGGATGAGTTACAGTTGATATGTTTTTTAATTACAATACAGTTGATTGTTTGATGATTTTTTGAGCAATAATCATGATCTACCCCCCTTCATTTTACCACTTTTTTCTCAATACAATCCCTTATATATCCCAAAACCCTTATTCACCCCCTGCTCATTGACAAGTATTAAACGATTTTTATGGATTGGATTGCATGAGTCTGATGTGTTGTTGAGCCAAACTTTGTTTCATATTTAAAGAGATGTCATTTATGGTTTGTTAAAGGAGCTACTTTCTAATAAATAATGCATACAGGAATGAGCTTCTTCAACAGAGGTAGCCATGGTCGGGGTAACAGGGGAACAGGAAATTGGAACAGGGGCCCTAGAAGGCCAAGGTTTTCTATACATTTTGATGCAAACTCACAAAGTTGAGCCAGCTATTCCAAGATGGATTTTTTAACTGGATTGGACAAGGAGTTGTCCAACCTAGGCCAGAAATGCCTCTTTTCCAAGCCCTGCATATCCCTGGTATCCCAGTTCCTCCTCATATGTTGAGGAAAAGATATGAAATGATCTTACTCAAGCATTTTCATATATTACTTGGCTTAAACAAGATAGACGAGAATATCACCCTATGTTTATAGCCATCAAAAATTGTTTCCTAATCCACAAGTATTGGTTACAAGGGCTTAGGCTGATTTTCTTATAAATAAAAGATTGCTAAAAAATTCAATATTTATGTAATTTTCTCAATATAACAGATGCAGAAATAAATGTAGAGATAGAAGTAAAAATACCAAGTCAATAATCAACACAGATGAGACATAAAGAAATCGCTCATTTCATTCCAATTTATCAAAAGAATCATTCTCTTTAAAAAATTCCCTGAGGAAGTTTGGACCAAAGTCAAACCTATATGTCCCCGATGAAAACCATACAAAAGGACTTTTGACAGAAAGTAAAAAATTGAACTTTAAAAGTTCAATCAGCTTGCCACAGATTGTTGCCCGCTCGACTCTACACAATATCCTTTATCAGTCATGAAATTTTATTCACAAACAGACAAGTCTACAGAGACTATCAAAGATGGATCAACGACTCTGAAAAACAAGTGTCTGAATGATGTAATTCAACCTTGAATCTTGTTGTCTACAATAGGAACCTGCTATCATAAAAGAGAATTAGGCTTTCAATGAATTAAAGAATGAATGAAAACTGAATTATCTCAATAAAACTCAAGAGCAAACCTTAGTATGCTTTCTCCTTATATTCTCCTCTTGTTCCTCTTTCTCTTTTTGCCTTTAAGCAATCAGAATTAGTTAAAGTAGTTAAACTACCTCTTTTAGTTAAGTTAACTGAAACTCAACTAACTTTTAGTTTAGGGGAAAAATTAATAAAATAATAATAAGGGTCTTAATAAATAATAACTAGTAGGTGGGACCCCTTGTGACTCCCTTTAGTTTCTTAACAACATAAACACAACTAGTTAATCAATCAAACACATCCCTCCTTGTGGCTCCCAGCATCACTCTCATAATTTGAAAATTAGTATCAATGATATTTGAAACCATATCCAAAAATATAATATCCAACATATCCAAAAAATAGTGTGTTGTCCAAAAGCTTCAGAAGTCAACTGTTCCCAACAATCCATAAATGAAAACACTCAAAAACCATATTTGCCACTCTCGGAGGAAATTTTCCCCTTGTTATTGTTGTCTTCCTTTGATTTCTCTGAATTTTCATTAGGCTGTGTGGAGCCTTTATCCCTAATCTCACTGATAACATGAGAGCAATCATCTCTCAAATGCATGCAGTACGAAATGGATTTGGCAGAGTCGTTTGAGGGAGAGGAGGGGGCAGCAGCATCTTTTCCTTTATCAAGTGCATGGTGGGCTTCAATTTTTAACCTCTTGCTTGCGTGGGAAGACTGTATTGGTGAGTGTGTAGGGGCATCTTGGACAATTGGGTTAACCATTGGAGGAGGAGAAGGTAGAGACAAATTGGGTCAGCCACAATCATGGGAGATTGTCGGGTGGAAAATCTCTTTCCATCCATCATTTTCAGGGACTTCAGGTTGTAATGATACATAAGGGGGAATTGGGATACCAGGGACATGTGGGGCTTGTAAAGGAGGCCTTTATGGCCTGTTATCCCCCACTTTCATGGATAACTAGTAGATTATGTCTCGAGGCCCATAGGTCCTAGACATGGAGAACCGAGAGCCAGATCGACTTGAGCATGGCCCTGGAGGGCCCATCTTTTCTCCCTTTCAGCGCCTCCACTTTGTCAGCAGTAGCAGCAGCATCCATCACCTTTGGCTTGGTCTTGCATCAAATATGGTTCTTTCTCCATGAGGTAATGAGTTTGGGTGTCATGGTATATGTCACTTTGATCCTCAAAACATTTTATTATGTGCATTTGATTCCTTTGTTTCTAACAGGTGCTTGGATCTTATGCTTGTCCACTTGACCCTGTCTAGGGGGGATGACAGGATGCCTTAGCAAGCTTGTGTCCATAGGTTTTGAGTTTCCACTAGGGGATTTTTGAAAATCCATCGTCTGTTCCTATCATACATGCCACTTTCCATCTTATTTCCCGCTCACCCATCATGTTACATTAGTCTGGGCATAGTGTTAGCCATTCATTTAGGGGTTGTACCTTACCTTGTGGGAAGAATGGGCTAAAGGACTGGGGGGTAAAAGCAGCTGGCAATAAAATCCTAAGAATAAAACCTCGAGATGCTTCACCCAGGGATCCCTGAGAAAGCAATAAAAAGATTCTCAGCAAGAAACAGAGGGACCCGTAAAAATAAATCAATACCTATTTGAGGGATAGGGGGTCTCATCATGAGCCAGCCTATTAGGTCCATGGGTTCCTAACAGTATGACACTACTAGTAGTTGGTTACCACGCCAGGGTAGTGGCTCTCGGTTGCATGGCCAAGAGAAAGGGGGTCTCATCACGATCCAACCTTCTCATTTATGTGAAAGTACTTGTGAATAAAATTGCCACCTCTGGTCACCAAGCCAGGGCAATGTCCCTTTACTAGCTTCTTGAAAGAAAAAAGAAATAAAAAAGATTAAAAAAACAATAAGACAAGACCTAGTTAGAGGATAGGGGGTATCATCATGAGCCATCCTATTAGGTCCATGAGAATCTAGCATTATGACACTACCAGCATCTGGTCACCACGCCAGGGTAGTGGCTCTTGGTGGCATAGCCAAGAGAAAGGGGGTCTCATCACGAGCCAGCCTTCTCATTTTCATGAAATTCTTGTGGCTAACATTTCCACCACTAGTCACCAAGCCAAGGCAGTGTCCTTTGACCAACATCTTGGAAGAAAAATAATGAAGATAAAAGGCATGAATGGGCTTGGAAATATTTGCATCAATGACAGGTGCAGCTCACCCTCCACAGAGGCACCCACTAGTAAGCCATCCCTTCTATCACTTCACCTTTTGCCCAGGCATCCCCATCCACCTCACCCACTTACATGACTTGGATTTAATCCTTTCCAGAAACATCCCTCTTCCAATAGACACTAGCCCAATAGGACGTCCTGTCACCTCCTCCAAACTTGCATTGCAGACTTGTATAATTCCCTTGAGCACTAGACTGGGGTAAAGGGGTTTTATGCACATGTTTAATAATATTTATGATGAGATGTGATTGACATTGCTATGATCCCTGTGACTTATGATCCCCTGGAGGGCGTAGTTGTTGATGTACAGGATCATGCCCGAAAGACAGGTACCATGTTGGACAGGTACACATCGAGAGATGATCAATTCGAACATTCATGGGGCTGAAGAGCCCACTAGATGGATGTTGAGACCTCAGCAGGGGGCAAAGACAAGGTGAAGTGCTTGTACCAGGGAAGAGTAGAAGAATCCACCAAAGGTAGCTGAGAAGACCTGTAACTAGGGGGGTAGAGGCCTCTCCATAGGAACGTTGGCCTTGGAAGGCCTGAGATGTCTCCCAGGAAGCCCATGACATCACCCAGCAATATGGACGTTTTGGGAGGCAGATATGGCAGTTTTGGCACGTGTGGTAGCTTGGAGAACCCCAAGGAGGTCTAACGTTTTTCTCTAGGAGGTTGCATTTTCCCTAAAAGGGGATAACGTCACCCTAGAAAGGGGATGACGTCTCACTATTGCTTGATTAGGGTTTAATTTTAAGACATTTAATGTAGAATAGTATGATTTTAGTATTTTGGCTTTGTCGGACTTTTAATGACCTAAAATGTAATTTAGGTCATTGACTCTCATTTTTAGATCATCTCTCACTTACTCATTAGTGAGGTCTAAAATTTGCGCCCTTCTTAGGGTTATTGGTTGACATATTGAGGCGCACTTGTTGAAGGAAGATTTTACTTGGCATTTTTGGCATTTCTCTTGGTGGAAGGTGTTACAACTAGGGTTTTGCGGCATGGTTTCTTGGTTTATGTAAGTGAATTTATGCAAACACTTCTTAATTGAATGGTTTTAGTTTCATTTACTTGCATATGTTATTATATTTTTCCGAATCAAACCCTAGGTGAAAAGCACTAGTTAATGTCCTTGTCTCATGTCCCCATCAAGATTTTGAGCCATTTGATTTGTTGAAGAGGATAAAGCCTTTCCATAGCAACACTTTATCCATCTTCTTCTAGCTATCCATTTTTCCTTATTTGTTGAGCTAAGAAGGAGAAAACGCACCAAGGCCTAGGTCTCTACACCTTGGTGAGCCAATTTTCCCTAGGGTTTGTCTAGTAAAGCCTTGCCATAACAACACATTGCTTACAAACCTTCTTGTCTTAGTTTTTATCAACTATTATTCAAGCTATCCATTTTGTTATTTCCATTAAGCTAAAGAAGGAGGAGAGAGCACTGAGGCTTAGGGTTTCTACACCAAAGTGAGTCTCTCTCCCCTAGGGTTTCATCTTTGAGGCCTTGCCATAGAAACACCTCAAATTTTAACTCTCTTGTCTTTAGTTTCACCATCATCACTTAATCCTTCAGCCCTTGCATCCTCTTTTGACTCCATATACCCTATAAGCGCATTGATCTAAGGCCTTGCATGTTGAGTGATTTGATCATTCAAACAACCAAATACTTTGAACAAACCCTAACTCTTACTAACCCTAGCTTAGACTAATCTTGCTAACCCTATTGTTGTCGTCACCTTCTTGTGCTATAAAACACCTTTGTGCAGCTTTCGTTTTACTTTTAAAGCAATTGAATGGTTGGTTAAGGCATTGTTTATGAAGTGTTGATTTTGTTACATCGAATCCCAAGTTTCTTTAGCATATATTGAGAAGTGATTTTGTAATCATTTCTATTGTACAAACATTGATTCACTTTGTCAATATTATTGCTCAATTTCTTATGATCAGAAAATTCATTGATCATATGAAGTACTAACCAACAAGAAAGCTTGCACATGTAGTTTCTTGTTGCTTTGGCTCGGGCAGGTGCTCTTCTTGGTTATTACTTATGGTTATCTTTATTGGCTATAAGCCAGGCTTTTTGATCAGGTGGTGACTTGTGAGGGGGATTATTATCACTTAGCCTTGCTAAAATTTTTGCCTTATCAAAACCCCAGGTCACAAGGGACGTCTCCCCTGGGTCTTATCTCCCTAAACAGAAAGAACCTTCCCATCAAGGTGACAATGGGTGGGATTGGTTCAGTTATGCCAGTTTGACCTATTTTCATCAATCCATTATCCTAACTACAAATTGTGAGATAACATTTTGGCGCCATTGTCGGGGAACATTGAGTCAAACCTTCCTCAAGATGACACTTTTCGGTAAGCCTTTCCTCTAGAGTCTTTATCTTACAAGCTTACCTGGTGACTCCACTTAGGGTGTTTTCCCTTTTCCTTTGATATTTTCAAGAAAATTATCTGGCAACTCCACAAACCAAAAGGAGGTATAATAACCCTCCTCAATCCTTCAGAAGAAACCCTTCCTGAAACTCTCCTGTTGTAAAATCACTTTTCAGAGGAAATCTTCCTTTGAACACCATGTCTAGCACAGCAACTCAGACTAATGCACCGAACCCAGTGAATAATCAAATACAATGGTCATCTACTCTCTTCAAGATGTTATACATGTTAGCTATACCAGGCTACCCTAGGCAAATCCACCCAAGTATGAGAAGTGGTTACCTAAGTTTACCGGTACTGATGCAATCATTGTTGAAGAGCATATGAGCAATTTTTGGGCGTTTTTTCAGCTTCACCCCGTTAGTGGTGATGTTGAAGACCTAGTCATGAAATTGTTCTCTGCTACCCTCCTTGATGCTTCAAGGCGTTGGTACCATAGTCTTCCCAATGGTGGTATTAAAACCATTGACAAACTAGAAGAAGCCTTTCTCAATAGATGGAGTATCAAATAAGACCCCAGCATGCTTCTAACCAGCCTGAATTCCCTTCAGAAACATGAGAATGATTCCATTCGATAATTCCACACCAGGTTTGAAACCCTGTTGAAAAATATTTGTGTGAGCCATCATCCAACCGATAATTACCTTGTCTACATCTACACCAAGTATTTCACAGGTCAACTAGGGTATCTCCTCAGAGACAAGAACCCCCAAACAATCCAAGAAGCTCAAGAATTGGCTACCAATATTGAAGGCAACCTCCATTCATCTAAGATTGATCCCTTCATAAATCCAAGGGGCAAGATGGACACTAAACCCAATATAGTCCACAATACCAAGCCTACTTCCGACCTTTGTGCCAGTATGGAAAAAATACAAGCAAATGTGGATGGCATGATAAAAAATCAAGAGCTAATGATGAGTAGAATTGTCAACTTGGAAAGAGCCCAGAGCCAAGTACCTAGGGTCCCGTACAAAGGTCAATTCCAAAAGAGGAACCAATTCTATAAACCAAAGGTTAATCAAGAGGTTCCAAACACCTTATCTCCTGCAAATGTCGTGGATGAAAAACCTTGGTGTCTGCAATGTAGTGAAGAACATTGGGAACAAGAGTGTCCTTACAACAATTATTTCCATGGACAAGTGAACTATATGGGACATCTCATGGAAGGCCCTCAAATAAATATCACGCTGAAGAGCATCGGGAGGGCATGAAAGAAGCAGCCACGTTGGCTAGAATGGCAGTAATAAACAACCTAGACCATGAATCGAAATAAAAGTTGAAGAAACAAGAGTTCCAGGTGTATAGATGAAAGAAGCTAAACCAACCCATCTCTACCATTCCTGTAGCATCTCAAACGAAACCTCCACCCTCAGACGTTATCCTCTCTAAAACTTCCAAAACCGAGAGGGTGGACTTAAACTTTGACTTTGAAGGGGCACTATCTAAGATACATGTAACCATCTCTCTAAAAGAATTCATTAAGGTACCATCTGTCAAAGAACGATTTGGAAATTTCTTCAAAGAATCAGATGGACCCATGGACCCTCCTATCATGTTGCAAGCCGATCACTTTAGGGTCCAATACGATGAGCATCCTCCCTTTTTCATGACCTTGATATTGAATAACAAGAGCGTCAACAACCGCATGTTGGATTCAGGGGTCGGTGCTAACATGATGTCCCTCAAGGTCATGCAACAAGTAGGTTTAAAAGGAACACAACCTTACAGGAATGTGTGTGGATTTGAATCTAAATCCATACCCACACATGGGGTGATTGAGAATGTCGAATTTTTCCTTAAAGAATACCCCGAGAAAGTCATCCACATGAACATAGTGATAGTAGACATCCCAGATGTGTGGGGGATGTTTTTGTCTAAGAAGTTTGTTGCAAAACTAGGAGGTACTCTTGAGATGGACCTCACTTGTGAATATACCTTTGAAATATGGAACTATAGGTCATCTCCCGAATGTACCTGTGACTACAAATCATGTGCAAGAACCTAGCGATCCCATCAAAGATGACAAAACACATGAGCTAATCATAAAAATTCTTCCTAAGTTTTCTCCAAATGATATGCCTTTTGCAACAGAGGAAGACTTTGATCAGATTCAGTGGCCCAAGAAAGAAGAATACCAACCACTCGTAGACAAGTATAAAGACAAGGAAGTTTGGACCGTGAAATTACTAAAAATAGGAGAAAGTGACATATTGATTCGCCTTCCCAACAAGAAGTCTTTACAGTAGAATCCCACCCCCCTCCCTCTGCACAATACACCAGGGTTTTTTAAGGAACGGCCAAATACAATATCAAAGAATACGAGGAAGGGGATGTAATATGGATGTGGGATACCAAGAAAGGAGAGCCAACTAATGTCAAAGGAAGTACTCAATCTTGGCTCGGCCCTTTCAAAGTTGGAAGAAAATCAGTTGACGATTCGTATTACTTGTCCACTTTGGAAGGAAGAAGGCACCCATTACCAGTCAGTCGGAACCTCCTCAAACCCCACCAAGGTGGGGGAACCTAACTTCACAGGTAAGTAGGTAGGAATTTTTGCATTCTGTGTACTATTCCATCTGCATTTCATGTTAGAGTAGTTTTCTTCTACATTCACACTTATGATTTCTTTTATTTCAGTCTTATATATATATATATATATATATATATATATATTGGGGTGGTATCACCACCCCAAATGGTTACTGATGTTTGTTATTGAGATCAAGCAGGTTACAGGTTATGTCGGAGATGTTGAGGTTCTCATGCACTCTATGGTGATCACATGTCCCCGAGTTGGAGCCAGATGTTATCCCCCACTTTCAGGGATAACTAGGAGATTATGTCTCGAGGCCCACAGGTACTAGACATGGAGTACCAAGACCCAGATCGACTTGAGCATGTCCTTGGAGGGCCCATATTTTTTCCCTTTTAGCGCCTCCATTTTGTCAGCAACAGCAGCAACATCCATCACCTTCGACTTGGTCTTGCATCATGCGCTCTACGGTGAGCACATGTCCCCGAGTTGGAGCCAGATGTTATCCCCCACTTTCAGGGATAACTAGGAGATTATGTCTCGAGGCCCATAGGTACTAGACATGGAGTACCAAGACCCATATCGACTTGAGCATGGCCTTGGAGGGCCCATATTTTTTCCCTTTCAGCGCCTCCATTTTGTCAGCAGTAGCAGCATCCATCACCTTCGACTTGGTCCTACATCAAAGATGGTTCTTTCTCCATGAGGTAATGAGTCTGGGTGTCATGGTATCTATCACTCTGATCCTCAAAACCATTGAATATGTTCATTTGATTCCTTTGTTTCTAACAGGTGCTTGGATCTTATGCTTGTCCACTTGACCATGTCTGGGGGGAATGACAAGATGCCTTAGCAAGCTTGTGTCCATAGGTTTTGAGTTTCCACTGGGGGATTTCTGAAAATACATCGTCTGTTCCCATCATACATACCACTTTTCATCTTATTTCCCACTCACCCATCCTGTTACATTGGTCTAGGCACAGGGTTATCCATTCATTTAGGGGTTGTACCTTACCTTGTGGGAAGAATGGGCTAAAGGCCTGGGGGGTAAAAGCAGCTAACAATAAAAGCCTAAGAATAAAACCTCAAGATGCTTCACCTAGGGATCCCCGAGAAAGCAATAAAAATCTTCTCAACAAGAAAGAGAGGGACCTGTAAAAATAAATCAATACCTAGTTGAGGGATAGGGGGTCTCATCACGAGCCAGCCTATTAGGTCCATGGGTGCCTAACGGTATGACACTACTAGCAGCTGGTTACCACACTAGGGTAGTGGCTCTTGGTTGCATGGCCAAGAGAAAGGGGGTCTCATCACGAGCCAACCTTCTCATTTCCATGAAAGTACTTGTGGATAACATTTCCACCTTTGGTCACAAAGCCAGGGCAATGTCCCTTGACTAGATTCTTGAAAGAAAAAAGAAATAAAAAGATAAAATAAAATAAAATAAGACAAGACTTGGTTAGAGGATAGGGGGTCTCATCACGAGCCATCCTATTAGGTCCATGAGCATCTAGCGGTGTGACACTACCAGCATCTGGTCACCACGCCAGGGTAGTGGCTCTTGGTGGCATAACCAAGAGAAAGGGGGTCTCATCATGAGCCAGCCTTCTCATTTTCATGAAATTCTTGTGGCTAACATTTCCACCACTGGTCACCAAGCCAGGGTAGTGTCCTTTGACCAGCATATTAGAAGAAAAAGAATGAAGATAAAAGGCATGAATGGGCTTGGAAATATTTGCATCAATGACAAGTGCAGCTCACCCTCCATAGAGGCACCCACTGGTAAGCCATCCCTGCTATCACTTCACCTTTTTCTTAGGCATCCCCATACACCTCACCCACTTACATGAATTGTATTTAATCCTTTCCAGAAACATCCCTCTTCCAGTAGAAACTAGCCCAATAGGACGTCCTGTCACCTCCTCCAAACTTGCATTGCAGACTTGTATAATTCCCTTGAGAACTAGACTGGGGTAAAGGGGTTTTATGCACATGTTTAATAATATTGATGATGAGATGTGATTGACATTGCTATGGTCCATGTGATTTATGAGCCCCTGGAGGGTGTAGTTTTTTATGTGCAGGATCATACCCGACAGACAGGTACCATGTTGGATATGTACACATGGGGAGATGATTAGTTCGGACCTCCATGGGGCTGAAGAGCCCACCAGATGGATGTTGAGACCCTAGCAGGGGGTATAGAGAGGGTAGAGCATTTGTACCAGGGAAGAGAAGAATAATCCACCAGAGGCAATTGAACATACCTGTACCTAGGGGGGTTGATACCTCTCCATAGGAACGTTGGCCTTGGAAGGCCCAGGACATCTCCTAGGAATCCCATGACGTCACCCAACAACATGGATGTTTTGGGAGGCAGATATGGTAGTTTTGGCATGTGTGGCAGCTTGGAGAAGCCCAAGGAGGGCTAACGTTTTGCTCCAGGAGTTTGCATTTTCCCTAAAAGGGGATAACGTCACTCTAGAAAGGGGATGATGTCTCACTATTGCTTGATTAGGGTTTAATTTTAAGACATTTAATGTAAAACAGTATGATTTTAGTATTTTGGACTTGTTAGCCTTTTAATGACCTAAAATGTAATTTAGGTCATTGTTACTGTATAAATTGAGGGCTTTTACTCTCATTTTTAGATCATCTCTCACTCACTCATTAGTGAGGTCTGAAACTTGCACCCTTCTTATGGTTATTGGCTGAAATATTGAGGCGCACTTGTTGAAGGAACATTTTACTTGGCATTTTTGGCATTTCTCTTGGTGGAAGGTGTTACAACTAGGGTTTTGCTACATGGTTTCTTGGTTTATGTAAGTGAATTTCTGCAAACACTTCTTAATTCAATGGTTTTAGTTTCAATTACTTGCATATGTTATTATATTTTTCTGAATCAAACCCTAGGTGACAAGCACTATTTAATGTCCTTATCTCATGTCCCCATCAAGATTTTGAGCCATTTGATTTGTTGAAGAGGATAAAGCCTTGCCATAGAAACACTTTATCCATCTTCTTCTAGCTAGCCATTTTTCCTTATTTGTTGAGCTAAGAAAGAGAAAGCACATCAAGGACTAGGTCTCTACACCTTGGTGAGCTGATTTTCCCTAGGGTTTGTCTAGTAAAGACTTGCCATAACAACACATTGCTTACAAACCTTCTTGTCTTAGTTTTTATCAACCATTATTCAAGCTAGCCATTTTTTTATTGCCATTAATCTAAAGAAGGAGGAGAGAGCACTGAGGCCTAGGGTTTCTACACCAAAGTGAGCCTCTCTCCCCTAGGGTTTCATCTTTGAGGCCTTGCCATAGCAACACCTCAAAGTTTAACTCTCTTGTCTTTAGTTTCACCATCATCACTTATTCCTTCAGTCCTTGTGTCCTCTTTTGAATCCATATACCCTATAAGCGCACTAATCTAAGGCCTTGTGTCTTGAATAATTTGATCATTCAAACAACCAAATACTTTGAACAAACCCTAACTCTTACTAACCCTAGCTTAGACTAATCATGCTAACCCTATTGTTGTTGTCACCTTCTTGTGCTATAAAACACCTTTGTGCAGCTTTAGTTTTACTTTTAAAGTAATTCAATAGTTGGTTAAGGCATTTTTTATGAAGTGTTGATTTTGTTACATCGAATATGAAGTTTCTTTAGCATATATTGAGAAGTGCTATTGTAATCATTTCTATTGTACAAACATTGATTTACTTCGTCAATATTATTGCTCAATTTCTTATGATCAGAAATGTCATTGATTATATGAAGTACTAACCAGCAAGCAAGCTTGCACATGTAGTTTCTTGTTGCTTTGTCTCGGGCAGATAATATTCTTGGTTATTACTTCCGGTTATCTTTATTGGATATAAGACAGACTTTCTGATCAGGTGGTGACTTGTGAGGAGGATTATTATCACTTAGCCTTGCTAAACCTTTTGCCTTCTCAAAACCCCAGGTCACCGAGGACGTCTCCCCTGGGTCTTACCTATCTAAATAGAAAGAACCTTCCCATCGAGGTGACAATGGATGGGATTGGTTTAGTTATGCCATTTTTACCTCTTTTCATCAATCCATTATCCTAACTACAAAATGTGCGATAACATGGCCTAGGTTGGACCACTCCTTGTCCAATCTAGTTAAAAAATCCATCTTGGAATAGATGGCTCAACTCTTGTGAGTCTGCATCAAAATGTATAAAAAACCTTGGCCTTCTAGGGCCCCTGATCGAATTTCCTCTTCCCCTGTTAGCCCGACCATGGCTACCTCTGCTAAAGAAGCTCATTCATGTATGCATTATTTATTAGCAACTAGTTCCTTTAACAAACCATACATGACATCTCTTTAAATATGAAACAAAGTTTGGCTCAGCAACACATCAGACTCATGCAATCCAATCCAAAAAATTGTTTAATACTTTTCAATGAGTAGGCAGTGAATAAGGGTTCTAGGATATATGAGGGATTGTATTTAGTGAAAAATGCTAAAATGAAGGGGGGTAGATCATGATTACTGCTCAACAAATTATCAAACAATCAATTGTATTGTAATAACAAAACATAACAATTTTAACTCATCCCTGTGCCATCCTTAAACTTCTATAATATAGAGTTTTCATTTAACTATAATTTAATTTTAAGAACATGGAGTGAATAGTGAATCTGGGAAGGTGAGGGGACTTGTAATGTGCGGAAAAGTCAGAGAATGGAAGGGAAATAACAAATATTGTTCATAAAATAAATCAAGTAATCAATAAACATAACTCTATACTCAAACCAACTCCAATTGAATAATTATTGTGTATCAAAATTGTTCAATGTTCAGCATTTAAATTCCTCAAAAAATTCTCAATTAGAACAGACTGCAATCAAACTCATAATCGAAACAACTTTCAAAAGTCCTGTTAAGAAAATGCTTGGTCTTTAATTTATTTTTCTTTCCCTTTAGGAATTAAATAAAACACACAGCAACATTGCTCCACCTCTGTCCCATAATGCATTTTTATAAAAATATCATACATTGTCCATCAATTCACAATCGGCCAATTAAAACATATGCACAGGTCCCTTTCCTATTTGAACAGACTTCTAAAACATGTCTAATTTGATACATTCTTCGACATCTCAACCAATAAGTTCTTGTAACGAAACCATAGTCAATATAAAACTTTGAACCTCATCACTTTCAATGTAACTATTTCGATCATGCCCAATGATTCCATAACATATGCACAGTGAACATAACCAAATACACACAGTTGTCAATTCCATAATTATCTATAACCCTGATAGGGCCTAGTGAAACACACAATAGTCTCCAATTTGCAATTAACACCATGTTGTAAGAACACAACAATCGAAAGTATAACGAAAAAGAGGTATCCCTTGATGGCATATTATTACCCATTCCCAATCACAACTTTTCAACCAATTTCATCATAGGAAGACAAGATAGGGACTCGAAAAAACATTCCATAACCACTCCACTTGATAACCAATCTTGACAACCAAAAATATGCCCGACAGGGGAAAGAACAGTTGGGGATTTTCAAAATCGGGCTCTGTCACAACAAATACAAAGAAGTAATCAAGAGTGCGCTCAGTCATCAATAGCACAAAGAACTGGAGGTCCTCAGAGGCATTTCAACCATAGGAAAAGAATCTTTGATACGAGCATAGTAGAAAACCATAGGGTTTCTTATAAATCTCGGTCTGGGAAATGGCACAACAGTTAGCCACAGAGGAAGCAACGAAGGGTAGGGTAGAAAAATTGATGCACATATTGTGCTCACATTTGCAGAGGGGCATTGAACGTCCACTGGACAGTTACAGTTACCCAGAACACACATAGGTATAAACTCTGTCTATTTTTTAAGAGTCGAATCATTTAAAAACAATTCCAGCGAGGATGCATAACTCGAGGCATAACTTATATCACCCAACAACCATAAAGAATATATATCGACGTTATGGCCACCCTAAGACCGATTCCTGAAATATTTTTGGTGCCAAGACATTGAGCCCACAACCATGACTCTGGTTTGAGAAATGCACAGCAACCAAATGGTGGTCTACACACGAATGGATAATGCTACACTCATAAATATGAGGAAGCAATGGGAAATAATAAATAGAGTGAAACCCTCCACCATTAAAACACAGAGCGATAATACTCATATTCATTTAAAAATCCACAGAGACCCACCATGATTTTAACCAACAGAGCAACCAGCGAATGTACAACTCAACCAAAAACCAATTCTTTTACTTGCAATCTGAACAATTACACAGTCATTCCAGGGAGAAAAACCACACATTTACACAGTTGCAATCCTCAGGAAAACACAAACCCAAGCATTGTTGAGCCTTTTTTTGTTCATACACAGAGCGTAATTCATGGATGGAGTGAAAAAGAACCATACCTGTAACTAAGATCTTAAAAGGGCGAGTTGGCCAACCGTTTCCTTCCCAAGCCTAAAATGCGGAGCTTAAACACCAATAGACCAAAATGCAACAAAGAACCATACTAGGGTGATGGCCTGATGGGGGGAGTATGGAGTGACATGCATTTACTGCACGTCGCTTCCATATCCTATCCTATTCAATTCCGAAGTACAAGACAGCCAACAATCACCAATGCACTAACCATGTAATCAATTTCCAAACCATTGAAAACTGCAACGATTATTCCTTGCCCAATGTGCCACCCAAAACATTCATGTTAACCATTGTCAAGTTTTCATGCCATACCATATTCCTTTCAATATTATATGCGCACGAAAATAACTCAAATGAAAATCGCATAGCCACTAACCAACCATATAATAGTTAGGACTAACACTAACATGTTTTACATTTCCATTTGCACATAACTTTTAACATAGCTTAAACATAGACCCTTTCCTTTTAGGATTGTTCCCATAAGTTTATTCTCTTTGTTTTGGTTATGTCATTACTAACATATTTCTTGTGTATGTGTAGCCAAGTAATAAATCATGGTGACATGATTAAACATAGCAACTTTAAATATATGCCAATCATAATATAAAACTAATGCTCTGAATTTCAGAACATCCCATAGAATGCATCATCCACATGTCACTATGTCAAAATGAAACCAATATTACATCGTCAACCATATAGGACCCTGTAAGCAGCATCGAAACAGCAACAGAAAATGTGTGAAATGACTATCTTCGAGCCTCCAGTCTACAAGGGGGTCCCACCTACTAGTATTATATTATTATCATAGTTTAAATAATAGGGCTTTAGCAATACTTTTTTGGCAAAATTCCTCGTTGTGATTTTAATCGTCAACAAACTGGCGACTCCACAGGGAAATATGTTTCCAATTGATTAAGAACTCTGAATGTATGGTTTCGTAGACCAAGTAACATCAGATCAAGAAGATATAAATCAGAATGATTATGCAACAGGGGAAAGTGAGCAGATTTAATGGAAAAATGACTGGGAATTTGGAAATAACTCATGGAAAGTGTTAAGTATGAGGGGGTTTATCCTTGTAAGCATAATCATTTAACTAGAATTTGCTCTTGACTTCAAGGAGAAAAAAAAATTGGACTTGCTCTTTTGAATCTCAAAATGGATGAAAAAATGGAAAGCAGAAGTGAGAAGTAACCAACTATCTCATAAGACAGCAATGAAAGCAGATAAAAAAATCAATGACGCTTTCAGGGGGAACATCATAACAGCCGTGTAATTTTGATTGTTATTGACTAACAATACTTTGCAGGAGTGTCATTGTGGAAGAATCGATCCAACATTTTATTCTTGACCAAAAATTGAAATCAAAAGAACAAAAGCAAGAAATTTCATACAGAAATGAAACTGAAAAATTGAAAACAACAGAAATGGAATGACAGAAATGCAAACAGCAGAAGGAAAACTACTAAAATTAAAGAAGAATTGACTTAACAAAAATGAAACTACTAAAATGAAAACATAACTAGACTACTAATATACAGAACAATCCAAACAACGTTAAACTCTTCAAGTTGGTTCCACGTAGTGTTTTAAGTGAGAACCATTAGTGTTGTAGGAAAACAATCGCTCTTGTAAATCCTTTAGAATGTAAGAGTTTTCACCCAGGACAAAAGTGATCTTGAAAGGACCCAACCATAATTTTTGAAACTTCGAGACATATGATCGTCTTTTAGAGTACACGATTATATCATCAAGATAGATATGAATAATCTTGCCAATCAAATCTTCAAAAACTATCTGCACAGCCCCTTGCAACGTGACACCTGCATTAGATAATCCAAAAGGCATACGTTCCTAACAAAAATTTCCCCAACGAGTAATAAAGGTGATTTTATATTTATCTACCCTTTTTATCTTGATTTGATTGTAACCAGAGAAATCGTCAAGTAAGGACATCATCTGTGACCTTGCAACTTGCTGCAAAATCATTTCCATATTAGGGAGAGGAAAGTGATATTTTATGCTAGCCTGATTTAATGCACGAAAATCTACGCATAATCTGATTTTACCAGTTGCTTTCTGAATGGGAACGAAATTAGAAACCCATTCTGAATACTTAACCAGAAAGATAATTCCAAGCTTCAAGAGTTTTTCCAACTCCATTCGAATAGTTTCTCTAGTGCAAGGTTGATAGCTCTTTGTTTTTGCCTAACTGTTTTTATGCCCTCCTTGATAGGAATGGGATGATGTATAAGAGCAAGATCAAAACCACGAAGATACTTATAAGACCAAGAAAATACATCTTGAAATTCACCAAGCAGCATGGCAAACTTCATTTTTTCTTCATCAGAACATTGGGCACCTATTTTAACATTCTTTGGAGACTCAGGTGTTCCAATGTTCAAGGAGATGGTTTCACCCACCTTCCTTTTCAACTCCTCTTATTTATGTTTCTCTTTATTTCCTACATCACTCAATGAAAATGAACTCTTTAGAGGAGTCAAGCCCTTAGGAATCTTGTTATCTTCCATGTGTATAATTTCCTTATGATTATAAGGTTCATTTTGAATGAAAGCACAAATGCTCTCATCGCTAGGGAAGACCTACCATGATTCTATATTGTCAGGGATATGTGGAATATATAGATATTGAAAAGTACAATCAGGTTTGTGTGGCAGAAGTTGACAATTAGGAGAGGCTGCAAAAACAGATAATCGATCATCCATTGAGTTCAATTCCCTCTTAACTTGATTAATGTTGAAAGATAATAGGTCCGAGATAAGTGCCCAAATAGTTTAGGTGTAGCATTTCATAAACTTGTTGCTAGGGGAATATATCTTACGTACAAGGTTCACAACAAGCTTGGAATCCCCAAAAACTGTAAGGTGACCACAACCCAGATTATAGGCATTTTCAATGCCTAATAATAAAGCTTCAAATTCAGTGACATTGTTTGTGCAAGCAAAATCCAACCTATAAGAAAAGTTATGAATTTTCCCCACATGAGAGTACAAGATAATACCAGCTATGTTTCCTTCATTATAGCATGAACCATCAAAGTGCATATGCCACATACCGTCATCTAAGTCGATTTGTTCCAAGGGAGTGTTATCCTCCTCGGCAAAGATGGAATACACTCCTAGGTCCTCTTCGATATAATTCACATTAGGTTGTGGAACACTTTCTATGTAAGGTGAAATCCTTCCCTCTCTAAGGACTATGATGTTTTTACCATTCCGAGGAACAGATAAGTGTGTCCCATTGAGTGAGAGGCATCCACTTGTCAAAGCTTGCCAGTATCTTCCTAGGATGATTGAGTAGTTTCTTACCGGCATATGAATTACCTAAATAATAAGGTTTGTCCTTATTTCAGGGTGCGCGCACAAAACCAAGGTCATGTCCTTGATTTCACCTATGGTCGTTTGTTGTAGACTATTATAAGAGAGCATGCTTCTGGAATTTTCATTTGTACAAGACAAGCCTAGCTCTCCCATAATAATCTTTGGCATTACACTAGGGGTTGAACCGCCGTCAATGAGGCAACAATGGGCAATCTTATCCATAATCTTTACAGAAATATAAAATGGGCGTTTTTTTACAAGGTGTATAAAGTTATGTACACCTAGTTTATTTACAGATGAATCCTCTTCATATACCTCTTCAGAGAGGTTGTCTACAATGGAAGCTTTTCCTTCCATGAATTATTTTAGATGCCTATGTTGTTCAGGGACGGCAACCATGTCCAAAAGGGTTGCATCTTCTTTGATGTTGGCCAACTGATTTAGAATATTGTATTTGGAAGAGGAGAGAGGGGAGGTAGTTCCTTGACTGTCATGAGCCTTAGGAACCTGAATAGTAGCAGCTGGTGAGGATGAGCTTAGGCTAGAAGAATTGTGGGGAGGATCGTATTTTCTTTTGGGAGCATAGGATTTATTCCTAGTATTGATGATCATGACATATTCTGGCTCTGCAAAATCTAGGACAGTGATGGTAGTTTCAGGCCTCTTACCAAATATTTTATCTCTGGAACTCTTATTTACCTCACATGTACTTTCCTCATGGTGTTCCTCACAAAATTTACGCCAACTACGAGGCATGAGAGCTTTAGGATAAAAATTGTTTTCATTTGGATTTCTAAAGGGGGGTCCAGAAGAGGATGAAGCACCAGGGATAAGAGGGGAGACATTTCCTTTTCGCTCATACGCTATCATACGATTATTCATGTCATGTACAAGTTGTAAGAGGGTATACATGTCTGTCTATTTAACTGAATCTCCCTGAGGAAGACATGTTCTTTCAAGTTGTTCTTCATACTCTAAACAGGTATGTAGAGCGGAACTGAGGTTATCAATGGCCTTTTCCTCAAGCCTATGACGGTATGGAGAAGTTAATGCATTATAATAATGCATGAAAGCAGCTTGGTTCTGAGTTCGAATGAGTTCAGGGATTTGATTGCATAACTTGTTGAAACGCAAGTTGAAGGACTTGATGGTCTCACCATCCTTATAAGCGATGTTATTGTATTCTTGTAACTGCTCGGTTGGGATTTTGGATTTTCCATAGGTGGATTTGAACCAATAGACTAAATCCTCCCAAGTAGATAAAATCTTAGGAGGGAGATCGAAGAAATTGGCTGCAGCCTTCCCTTCAAGGGAATTGACAAATAAGCGCATGCAAGTATCGTTGTCATTGGCTCCTATGTTGTGACAGGCATTATAAAATTCCACCAAGTGTTCATTTGTAGTGACAATGTTGTTCCCTGGAAACCTAGGAAGATGCTCTTTGAATTTAGGATGTGGACGAGTAGCAAGTCCCATGTTAAGAGGAGAGGAAACATGCCACGGTGTGGTTGTAGCATCTTCTTCAAATTGAAAAAGCCCATACTTTTTAATGACTTTGGTGGGGTTTGTGGTAGATTGGACAAGGACTTGGTGACTATATAAGCTACCAATCACTGACAAAGTTGAAGATTGAGATGAAGAAGCACCTCCAATGCCACTAGAGCCACCACTAGATGCCATCTTTTGGACAATAGGTAAGGGAGAGAAAGACGAACAGGATGAATTAGACAAGGTTCTACTTAGAGCACTTTGTTGGGTCAATAACACAACGTTCCTTCTTCCTATTTCAGCAATAGGATTAATTTCAGATGATAAGCCTCCTCTTCTCCTAGAAACATGAGGATCTAAGGACATGAAAAGAAGGACAAAGTTGAAGGAAAAATAAAGTTATGGTTGATTCCTAAGTTGTTTATACCTAGCTTCCCAATGTTCTTGGGCACTTGTGTCTTGTTCAATAGTTGACCATGAACGATTAAGCTCAGCCCAGGTATTAGTAGTGAAACAAGTTTAAAGCAATGTTGGTCTGATCTTGAAAACCAAGCTCAATATTAGGTTGCCTTGCAATAGGTACAGTTATTAAGAAATGAAACAGTCAAAGAATTAATATCATAAAAATAGATATATTCGATGATAATCAAGCATAAAAATAAACCAGAGAGATATTGAAGATCTCCCCAGTATGGTCGCCAAATAAATGTTGAGGAAAAGATATGAAATGATCTTACTCAATCATTTTCAGATCTTACTTGGCTAAAGAAAGATAGACGGGAATATCACCCTATGTTTATAGGCATAAAAAATTGTTTCCTAATCCACAAGTATTGGTTACAAGGGCTTAGGCTGATTTTCTTATAAATAAAAGATTGTTGAAAAATTCAATATTTATGTAATTTTCTAAATATAACAGATACAGAAATAAATGTAGAGACAGAAGTAAAAATACCAAGTCAATAATCAACACAGATGAGACATAAAGCAATCGCTTACTTCATTCGAATTTATCAAAAGAATCGTTCTCTTTACAAAATTCCCTGAGGAAGTTTGGACCAAAGTCAAACTTAGATGTCCACGATGAAAACCATACAAAAGGACTTCTGACAGAAAGTAAAAAACCAAACTTTAAAAGTTGGATCAGCTTGCCATGGATTGTTTCCCACTCGACTCTGCACAATATCCTTTATCAGTCATGAAATTTAATTCACAAACAGACAAGTCTACACAGACTATCAAAGATAGATCAACACCTCTGAAAAACAAGTGTCTGAATGATGTAATTCAGCCTTGAATCTTGTTGTCTACAATAGGACCCTACTATCATAAAAGAGATTAGGTTTTCAATAAATTAAAGAATGAATCAAAACTGAATTATCTCAATAAAACTCAAGAGAAAACCTTAGTATGCTTTCTCCTTCTATTCTCCTCTTGTTCCTCCTTCTCTTTTTTCCTTTAAACAATCAGAATTAGTTGAAGTAGTTAAACTACCTCTTTTAGTTAAGTTAACTAAAACTCAACTAACTTTTAGTTTAGGGGGGGATTAATAAAATAATAATAAGGGTTTTAATAAATAATAACTAGTAGGTGGGACCCCTTGTGACTCCCTTTAGTTTCTTAACAACATAAACACAACTAGTTAATCAATAAAACGCATCCCTCCTTGTGGCTCCCATCATCACTCTCATAATTTGAAAATTAATATCAATGATATTTGAAACCATATCCAAAAATATAATATCCAACATATCCAAAAAAATAGTGTGTTGTCCAAAAACTTCAGAAGTCAATTGTTCTCAACAATCAATAAATGAAAACACTCAAAAAACATATTTTCCACTCTTGGAGGAAATTTTCCCCTTGTTGTTGTTGTCTCCCTTTGATTTCTCTAAATTTGCCTTAGGTTGTGTGGATCCTTTAGGCCTAATATCAATGATAACATGAGAGCAATCATCTCTCAAATGCATGCGGGATGAAATGGATTTGGCAGAGTCATTTGAGGGAGAGCAGAGGGCAGCAGCAGCTTTTCATTTATCAAGTGCATGGTGGGCTTCGGTTTTTAACCTCTTTCTTGCGTGGGAAGACTGTACTGGTGAGTGTGCAGGGGAATCTTGGACAATTGGGTTAACCGGTGGATGAGGAGCAGGTAGAGACAAATTGGGCCAGCCACGATGTTGGGAGATTGTCGGGTGGGCAATCTCTTTCTATCCATCATTTTCAAGGACTTCAAGTTGTAATGAGACATGAGGGGGAACTGGGATACTAGGGACATGCGGGGCTTGGAAAGGAGGCATTTATGGCCTAGGTTGGACCAATCCTTGTCCAATCCAGTTAAAAACTCCATCTTGGAATAGTTGGCTCAACTCTTGTGAGTCTGCATCAAAATGTATAGAAAACCTTGGCCTTTTAGGGCCCCTGTTCCAATTTCTTCTTGCCCTATTACCCCGACCATGGCTACCTCTACTGAAGAAGATCATTCATGTATGCATTATTTATTAGCAACTAGTTCCTTTAACAAACCATACATGACATCTCTTTAAATATGAAACAAAGTTTGGCTCAGCAACACATCAGACTCATGCAATCCAATCCATAAAAATCGTTTAATACTTGTCAATGAGAAGGGGGTGAATAAGGGTTCTGGGATATATGAGGGATTGTATTGAGCGAAAAGTGGTAAAATGAAGGGGGGTAGATCATGATTACTGCTCAAAAAATCATCAAACAATCAATTGTATTGTAATAAAAAAACATATCAATTGTAACTCATCCATGTGCCATCCTTCAACTACTATGATACAAAGTTTTCATTTAACTATAATTTAATTTTAAGAACAGGCAGTGAATAGTGAATCTGGGAAGGTGAGGGGACTTGTAATGTGCGTAAAAGTGAGAGAATTGCAGGGAAATAACGAATAATGTTCATAAAACAAATCAAGTAATCAATAAACATAAATCTGTACTCAAACCAACACCAATTTAATAATTATTGTGTATCAAAACTGCTCATTGTTCAGCATTTAAATTCCTCAAAAAAAAATCAATTAGAACAATCTACAATCAAACTCATAATCGAAACAACTTTCAACAATCCTGTTAAGAAAAAATTTGGTCTTTAATTTTTTTTTATTTCCTTTTAAGAATTAAAGAAAATGCACAACAACATTGCTCCACCTTTATCCCATAATGCATTTATTATAAAAATATCATACATTGTCCATCAATTCACAATTGGCCAATTAAAACATATGCACGGGTCACTTTCCAATTTGAACGGCCTTCTAAAACATGCCCAATTTCATACATTCTTTGACATATCAACCAATAAGTTCTTGTAACAGAACCATAATCAATATAAAACTTTGAACCTCATCATTGTCGATGTAACTATTTCCAACATGTCCTACGCACAGTGAACATAACCAAATACACACAGTTGCCAATTCCATAATTATTTATAACCCTGATAGGGCCTAGTGAAACACACAGTAGTCTCCAATTTGCAATTAACACCATGTTGTAAGAACACAGCAATCGAAAGTATAACAAAAAAGAGGCATCCCTTGACTGCATATTATTACTCATTCCCAATCACAACTTTTCAACCAATTTCATCATAGGAAGATGAGATAGGGACTCAACAAAACATTCCATAACCACTCCACTTGATAACCAATCTTGACAACCAAACAGATGCTCGACAGAGGCAAGAACAGTTAGGTATTTTTAAAATCGGGCTCTGTCACAACAAATACAAAGAGGTAATCAAGAGTGCACTCAGTCATAGATAGCATAGAGAACTAGAGGTCCTTAGAGGCATATCAACCATAGGAAAAGACTCTTCGATACAAGCATAGTAGAAAACCACAGGGTTCCTTATAAATTCGGGTCTAGGAAATGGCACAACAGTTAACCACAGAGGAAGAAATGATGGGTAGGATAGAAAAACCGATGCACATAGTGCGCTCACGTTTGCAGAGGGGTGGTGAACGTCCATTGGATAGTGACAGTTACCCAGACCACACAGAGGTATAACCTTTGTCTATTTCTTAAGAGTTGAATCATTTAACAACAATGCCAGTGAGGATGCATAACTCGAGGCATAACTTATATCACCCAACAACCATAAATCATATATATAGACATTATGGCCACCCTATGACCGATTCCTAAAATATTTTTGGTGCCAAGACACTGAGCCCACGACCATGACTCTAGTTCGAGAAATACACAGCAACCAAATGGTGGTCTGCACACGTCTGGATAGGGATACACTCATAACTGTGAGGAAGAAACAGGCAATAATAAACAGAGTGAAACCCTCCACCATTAAAACACAAAGCGATAATACCCATATTCATTTAAAAATCCACAGAGACCCACCATGATTTTAACCAACAGAGAAACCAGCAAATGTACAACTCAACCAAAAACCAATTCTTTTACTTGCAATCTGAACAATTACACAGTCATTCCAAAGAGAAAAACCATGCATTTACACAGTTTCAATCCTCAGGAAAACACAAACACAAGAATTACTGAGCCATTTTGTGTTCATACACAGAGCGTAATTCATGGATGGGGTGAAAAAGAACCATACCTGTAACCGAGAGCTTAAAAGGGTGAGTCGGCCTTGTGTTTCCTTCCCAAGCCTAAAATGCAGAGCTTAACCACCAATAGACCAAAATTCAACAAAGAACCATACTAGGGTGACGACCTGATGGGGGGAGTATGGAGTGACGTGCATTTATTGTACATTGCTTCCATCTCCTATCCTATTCAATTATGAAGTACAAGAGAGACAACAATCACTAATGCACTAACCATGTAATCAATTTCCAAACCATTGAAAACTGTGACTGTTGGCACAGAGGGGCAGACCCAGGGTTCAACGCTCAAGAGCGCACCAACAAAGCCCTGACTACCGGCCCTTTCGGCAACACCTGCGAAGCAAATGAAGTGTCACCCAAGGTAGAGGCAGGGGTGGTTGCAAGACTCAGGTGTCTGCAACCTTAGCTGGGACACAGATCTGTGATTATCTTTCTTATAGCGCACTTAGCATCAGTTATTCCTTAACATGCATTCATTAATATACTTAATATACTTCGCAGAAGTCACAGAGAATCGCAGTGAATCATTATACTAAGAATGATTCAGTACTTATTCATAGAAATATAGGTTAGATTCAACAGATCAAGCACTAGGCATCTCATATATCAGATCTAATGTTCATTCATTCATCAACAACATAGAGCATAACTAGATCTACTTAATCACATCAAGCACTTAGCCAAAAAAAAGATACATACATCAGAGCGAAGCACAAAACGCTATGCAAACAGTGACTATGGTTCACCCCCACCCTGGGGCTACGTCCACGAAGTCTTATTTATATTATCTTGGTCAAGCAGTTACAACACAGAGCTTTAATGACCCTTACTTTGCATAGGACAGAAGATCTACGCAGCTCACTAGATCCTTCTTCTTTTCTCTTCATCATCAGACTATAACAACCTGTACTTAGCTCTCTGATCTCATGCACAAAGAACTCTAAGATACATCCTATCACACAGATCCAATTACTAGCACTAAGCTTTCATTCATACATCACACTGATGTACTACATTACTATCTCCCCTTATCTTACTATCTATATTGTCTATTTATAGATTACAAAATGGGCCTAAACGTGGGTAAACCCACGGGCCAACATCTCTTTCCCATTACATCAACCCAAAACCCTAAAATGGAACCCAAAATAGGTCTTGCTTCCTTATTTTCCGCTTCGTGTTGCGCTCCTTCCTTGGCAAGTTGTCGCAATCCCAAAAGTGGTCGAGTATGACCAAGTACTCTTCAAAACTTGGTCAAGGGCCAACAACGACGATTATTCCTTGCCCAATTGCCACCCAAAACATTCACGTTAACCATTTCCAAGTTTTCATGCCATACCATATGCCTTGCAATATTATATGCGCCCAAAAATAACTCAAATGAAAATCGCATAGCCACTAACCAACCATATAATAGTTAGGACTAACACTAACATGTTTTACATTTCCATTTGCACATAACTTTTAACATAGCTTAAACATAGACCCTTTCCTTTTAGGATTGTTCCCAAAATTTTCTCTCTTTGTTTTGGTTATGTCATTACTAACATATTTCTTGTGTATGTGTAGCCAGGTAATAAATCATGGTGACATGATTAAACATAGCAACCGTAAATATATGTCAATCATAACATAAAACTAATTCTTTGAATTTCAGAACATCCCATAGAATGCATCATCCACATGTCACTATGTCAAAATGAAACCAAGACTGCATCATCAACCATATAGGACCATGTAAGCAGCATCGAAACATCAACAGAAAATGTGTGACATGACTATCTTCGAGCCTCCATTCTACAAGGGGGTCCCACCTACTAGTATTATATTATTAGCATACTTTAAATAATAGGGCTTTAGCAATACTTTGTGGGCAAAATTCCTCATTGCGATTTTAATCTTCAATAGTTTTCATTTTTATTTTGATATATATGGACGAAAGGTTATAGAACCACTCTAGATTTTATGGTTTTATGTTTCACTGTAGGCACAGGTCCACCAGGAGATGTTGTGGTTCTCATGCACTCTACAGTGAGTACATGTCCCCAAGTAGGAGCCAAATGTTATCCCCAACTCCTATGGATAACTAAGGAGATGATGTCTCAAGGCCTTCAGGTTGCAGACATGGAGTACCGAGAGACATCTAGACCAGTAGTGTCCACTTGCACAGATCGAGACCCACTTCACCAACACAGCTCCAGTTTCATCACGACATTATCCACCACTTCAGTTGGCTTCAGGAAGACATTGGGTCTTGCTCCATTAGGTATAATTCAAGTATTATGGTGAGTGTCATTTCAATATTTTAGGCATTTTATTTTGTTGCATTTTAAACTTCTTTTGATTATGTAATGGCTTCTTGGACATTATGCTCTTTTCCCTGTTTCACTTTGGTACTAGTTTACATTGCGCCCTAGTAAGTGGGTCGCCCTTGGGAATAGGTTTTCTAATGGGAGGTCCTCTTGACAAGTCATCATGCCATTCTCGACCATACTTGTCACTTTTCACACTTCATCCCCTCATATCCTTACCTTTTGGGATTTTTGGGTTTACTGACCCAAGAAGGGGTTGTCCCTCATTTCATGGGAAAAAGGGGTTGAAGGCCGAGAGGATTTTAGCTGGAAAAATATAAGAGACAATCATGAACCTTATATATGCTTGTCAAGGGATCCTGAGGCCAATGAAATTTCTCTCGTAATAAACTGATGGAACCCGTAAAAAAATAACTAATACAAATGTCAACTAAGGTGGAGCATGTATGGGAGTTACTATTTTTCATGCTTAGGTAGAAGACCCACACATGTTTTAAACTTAGGGAAGCATGATGTGACCAGGGCAGTGTCAAGGTGGGCATTGTTTATCATGCTTAGGTAGAATCCCCATCTTGGCTTCAATCTGGAAACATATTAAAAGAATAAAAGGCAATAAATGGGCTTGGAAAATGGTTGCATTAAAAACGAAGGTGCAGCACACCCTCTACAAAGGCACCCATAAATGAGACACTATAATCCATTGTATGTCATGAACCCCATGCCCAAGAGTCTTTCCCCCATCCATGTCACTGTTATAGCAAATTTTGCCTCACTACATGCATCTTCCTTGGATGGCCTTCCATTTCCCTCTGCAGACCTCATCTTCCCCTTTTTTCTGTGCACTCTATAGCTAAAATACTCATTTTTTAACATGTGTGTGACCTCCCAGTTATGGAGCACGCATACATATGCGGGCTGCTCCATTACGGCCTACGTACATCGGTTTAGGCTCTCAAAAAATAAAAACTGCGTCGAGTTTCCATGCCATGTCACGAGATCCATGATCTTTGACCTTCTATATGTTGGAAACACTCTGACTCAACTCTTCAATTCCATTTGGAAGCTATAAATTGATCCATATCCAATCCTTGGATATACACAATTCATCATTGAGAGCAAAGATACTTCGGAGAAATTTCACTTTATATTGAGTCTGCATCCCTTTGTCCTTGAAAGTCTAAACTTCTTGTGTTCATCCCCCAAGCTCTTATTATCTTTTGATGGAGAACCTCATTGACTCCTACATGTGAGCTTGCCTTTGTGGAGGATTGAAGTGGTGGAGGACCAGCTGGAGGGACTTAGTTTCTCGGTTCTGATATGTGTCGTTACAGAAGTTTGTCACCTATGTACTTATGTTGATTACATTTAATAGAAATACTATTTTTTCGTCCAATTGATATCTTGCAAATATTTATATTGCTTTCCATGGGCGTATTTGTTATGTATGTTAATGGATTATGTTGATTTATATGCTAACATTATATATCAGTACCACATGCTTGTGTATCTCATTTGTTGAAGACAAGTTGCAGGTGTAAAGCTTTGGGTTGTGTTCTCAACGGTGGTCTTCTTCAGACGTCTGGACAAGGTAGGATTCTAGACTTCTCTTGTTAGAATTTCATTTATACAACATACCTAAGATTAGAGTTGATTTCGGGTGTCGTTCTGTCTATTGTGGTTTTCCCCTAGCCATAGAGATATTTTCCTCGTAACAGGATTGGCAAATCCACTAGGGAGGTCTCCTTTTTTGGGATATTGGGTGTTTTTCTCCCTTATTTTCTCTCTATTTGCCTGATTTTCTTGGTCGTTTGTTGCTTGACAATCTGTATTCATATTTATATCTGAGTTTCTTGGCTTAACCCTTGCCCATACAGTGTCTTCCTTGACATGCATGGGTTGTCCCTTGACAAGGCGCGTACATACACGGGTTGTCTTCCTTTAGGGAGTGTACATATGTGAGTTGTTGTTTAAACAGTCATGTACACTGTCTCTTTAGTCTTATTTGGCTGAGTTTGGTGTTTTTTGGGTGAGTTTTGTTGGTTGATGAGACTTCTTGGGTCCCTTTTCTGACTGTTAAGTTCCTACAAAGTGATAGGAAATTGTTTTATTGGTGAATCCTTTGGGAGAACTCCTTTCTTGTCATTCTTCTCATTTTTTTGTCCTTGTGCACCAGTCTGGGTATTTTCTTCTTGGTATCTTGCTTGGCTTGTCTCCTTTTGCTTGCAGTAGGGTCTTCCTGCGACTTTATTATTCATTCCTTGCATTTTCTTTTTATTATATCGAAAATATAAAAAAACAAATTGCATTCTTTCATTTTACTTATGGAATTTTCACTTTTTGCTACTTTACATTAGTTTTGGCATCTTAGGAAACATTGCACTTCATCGAAATTGTAGAGATTGCATCTTGGAAATAGCATTTAGAAGCATACCATCTCATTGAAAATCAAGACTAGTACTTAGCAGTGTTTTTACATTTGTTTATTTTTATTTATGTTGAGTCATAATACCATCAGTTTCACGATCGCACCTTTTGAGTAAGAAGAAGCCATTAAAATTAACGTTGAATAATTAAAATTGATTAGAAACGATTTTATTTTTGAAGGTACACAAACCAGTGTAGGACCTAGGGCCTTAGAATATGATTTTGTGAGTAAACTTCTCCAATGCTATAAAACTGAACATATGTGTCTGACCAGGAAGTGGTGAAACCCATTATATAATTGGTGTCCTCAAGAGGCTCCGCTCACACCAGAGTTAACTACGATCTTGCGCTGATTTTTTTGTAGATATATCCCCCTAATACCTTCCTAGCGTCAGATATATTTATGGGGTTCTATTCGTAATTAGGGGTCTTTATAGTGCCTTTACCTCCGTGAGAGGTAGTGCTTTCGAGACTTTGGGATTTGTTACCCTGCCTATATGGTGGACTGGACTTGTGACTTCTTGCATGAGCATTGGTTATATCATGGTGACTTTAATTGCTTGACATAGGTAGACACATAGGTTTCTTGCAGGGGTTATTATGCAAGTACCCTGAGTCAAATACGGGTCGGACAACACACAGTCTTTATGGAGGATTTCCTCTCTAGAGGGATCTGACCAACTGCATTGTGAAGTCTATGAGGGTCCTTATAATTGATTTTGACACTTTCACTCTATTGTTGTAGAGAGGCATACCTACTTTAGTTCGGGAGGTCCCTTTCAGCCATTATATCATGTTTTTGTGCGTCGACCTTTTGATTTATTTAGGAGTGTGTTATTTGATTAGTAGTTGGCCTTAGTGTTTTATATTATATCTCGATTTCTAAGTCATTGTGGATAAATACCAGCCTTCTTGTTGGTCTATTCATCTTTTGAATTTACCACTACGTCTTGATCCTTTACCGAAGCCGCCTTATAAAAGGTGTAGAGTTAATAAGTGTGGTTCATATATATCCACCTCCTAGGCTCATGATCATCCTAACATGAGTATTGAGTTAGATATGAATGTCTCTGGAAGCCCTTCGACTCCCCTATCCTATGTGATTAGTGGGGTCCCCTCGACTCCCTTATCATCAGTGGTGTGGATGTCGAAGGCTTCGTCATCTAGTGTTTCCCAAACTATGAGCTATGCTCGGCCCATGAGGATGAATCCTTTTGTATTTCCTTTTGGTATGTCGTATCATGATTCTCAGTCAATACCTAATTCGAACTCTAATCTTTTTTATTTTGGTACCACTGAAATGATGTCACACTTATCATCCTCTATTTTGATGGCTAATATGAATCCTATTTTTCAGTCTGGGGGCACGACGCCTACTTATGTTCCTTTCTCATTTGGTGGAGTTCATATTCCCCAAGTGACTCCTACGGTTGCAGTTTGGAATTCTCCTTCCTCCAGGCCTAATCCTAGCTTCATTGCTCCAAGATGGAGTGCTCAAATGGTCAGTCGGTTTACTTCCAATATTACATCCCTCATTCCCTCTTCTTCCACGTTGATTCCTACGAACGCATTTATTATGGAGAACCCCCCTCTATCCTCGGGTGTTTCATCTCAAGGGAATTAGTTTTACGGTATGGGAAACCCCTAGCATGGAATTCCTTCATCTGGGGGCAACATATATAATCCTTATCATGTCGCATCTGCGGGTATGGTACCCTTACAAACTTTCATGAATCAGTTAGGAGGAGGATATTATCCTACTGGATAGGGCCATGGTATATACCATAACCCTAGATGGTCTGCAATCTCTCAACCCCAATATTTCTTGGGAGCATGGGCTCAGACGCCGCAACCCCAGCTCCCTTTTATGCCCATATTAAATCTGGCAGATTTATTGAAATTGATGAATTACCTTGTGCATCACGATCCGTCATGCCCCCTCGTCCCCACCAAGATTCCTTCGAACATTCCAAAATTTGAAGGCAATATTGGTGAGGACTCAGGTGATCATGTGACTACTTTCCACCTATGGTGCTCATATAACTCCCTAAATGATGATTCTATTCGTTTGAGGATATTTCAATGCACCCTTGTGGGGTTCGCTACGAAGTGGTACATCGAGCTACCTGGGGGAACCTACGGAACTTTCAGTCATATGGTGTTGGTTTTTCTAAATCACTTCCAATTACCGGTTCGTTACAATTTCAGCCTAGAACTTTTGTCGACTCTTTGTCAAGATAAAGTCACACATCTCTTCCATCATATCCAAGAGTGGCACAGACGGAAGAGGTTGATTAAAGCCTACATTTCTCCAGAGTTTTTGTTGGAATGGTTCCTCAAGTATTTGTTGCCTTACATTTTGAAGGATGTGTCTACATCCAGAGTGACCACTGAGGAAGAATCCATCTTCAAATCCCAGCAGTTGGACCTTATATATTCTCAATATGGGATGCTTTATGAAATCCTCCCTGACGCACCGCAGTCAAACTAAGATCCTAGACAAAAGCTCAAGCCTCATGTCGATGACATCATAGGCTCCACAAATGCTAAGACTACAGACATGCTGATGAACCAGTTGAAAGATTTGTCTTTGAGCCAAGTTGTAGTAGGAAAAACTTTGGCTTCATCCTCCACCACCCAGTAGGAGGATGTGCATTATGTACAGTCATCGTCAAACCCGAATGGTAACTAGCAACCAGGAGGGAACAAGAGGAAAGGACGTGGTAATAATCATAAGGGTGGGAAAAATAATAATAATAATAAAGCCAAGGATGACAATAATAATGATAAATCGAATAATAATGTTGGTGAGGGAAAGAAAAAAAAGCGGAAGGTGGATTTTCCCTGTAAACTTTGTACATATGATCAATTTACCCACTTATGCCCCAAGATCGAAGAATCCTCGAGGATCTTATCACAATCGTCCGTTGTACTGACAAACCTGTTTTTACGTAACCAAAATATGGCCTCGGGGACCTCTAACACCATAAATGCGTCGAGTGGGAGCCAAAACCCCTCGGCACATGAAGGTGGCCATCTATGCGTCAATGCAATTAAGTCTCAGATTGATGTAGACACTAGATCTTGCGATTACGGTTCTTCATAGACTGTTTCAATTCCAAAGCCTCCTCCTCCCCTAGAAACACCCTTGCAGATCGATAAGCCAGAGCCTTTGCCTCGTATTTTGAAATGAGTACTAAAGTGCTCTTCCCACAATCCTAATTCTAGAGCCACCCAAAACTACTCGATTGTCAAATATTTGGGCCAAAGCCCATGTGCGATGTCGGATTTGGAGGTGCTCAAGATGTGTCCTTCATAGAGGAACACCTTGTTATCTGTGTTAGGATCTCTAGACCTGTGTGGCTCAAAGGTTATCAAGTTTGATGTCACGGACGTTAAGCCTCGCTTACCTTACCATGTGGCGTTTCAAATCCATGTAGAGTACAAGAAAATTACCATCAAACGTATTGTAATTGATGAAGGTGCTTTGACATCCGTGATGTCTCTTTCCTGTTGGAAAGCCATTGGCTCTTCGCCCTTGTCTCAATCCATGACCATGTTTATTGTATTTGATGGGAATTATTTCAAACCTGATGGGATCCTTCCCACTTTCCCAATGTAGTTAGGTGGAAATATTCTGGAGGTCGAGGTCGAGGTGGTTGATGCGCCTCTCGACTACAATCTACTACTAGAGTGTAATTGGACTTATGCCATGATAGTCGTTGTCTCGTCATTTTTCCGCACTCTATTCTTTCCTCATGAAGGGAATATTGTTACTATTGATCAGTTGTCCTTTGCGCATCATGTTCCTAATGCATCAATGGGACCTTTTCTCCCTGTTATTGATAAATCTCAGTAGGCAACTGAGAATGTTGGTGTCGGGATGTATTACTCCTTGATGGGTACTTTTGATTTCATGACACCAATTCAACATATTAATACCATTTACAGTGAGTCTTCATCATCGATGAGCTATGTTCCTTTTCGTACTTCATATTTCATGACCCTTGCACCCTACCTTCCCTGATTATTTCATACAAAGGTCATTTGCACATTGGGATGGAAATATCATTGTTAGCAGTAGAAGTGGCGTATCAGGCTATTCTAGAATCTATTGTTGATTCAGATCCTTCCTCCTTGCGGACGAACAAGGTGGATCTTGTTTTAGAGCCCATATGGGTCGATCAATCGTCTTTTTCACATGATTTTCTTGATGATAATTTACCTTCGGATGAAGCCATATTAGAGGCCATGTCTGGTCATGATAGGCCTTGCAGCGATATGCATCATCGATCCTGCTTTGTCTTAGAGATTGTTAGGATTGAGCAGGATGAATTTAAATCTACCCTGAGTGAGATGGTCAGTCACATCGTAGTTCCATTAGATATGCATGGTATTTATGTTGAAGGAAACATGGTGAATATTTATCCTACCCTCACGATTGACTTCTCTCGTACCCCTATTAAAATCAAGAATGTATATGTTGGTGCAGATTGTTTGCCTGAGGAAATTCAGATCTACATCGATCTCTTCAAAGAATTTTGAGATGTGTTTTCTTGGTCATATGAAGAGATGTCAGGGATCGACCCCAGCATTGTCAAGCATGAAATTAAAACCTATATGAATGATAAACATGTTCGGCAGCATCTTATATTTGTTAATCCTAGGAAGGCCCCCGCTATTAAGGCAGAAGTAGAGAAGCTACTCAATGTTGGTTTCATCTACCTGGTTCCCTTGACCGAATGGGTGTCCAACCTCGTTCCCATAGACAAAAGGCAAGGAACCGTCTGAGTGTGTATGGATTTTAGAGGGACCTGAACAAAGTATGTCATAAATATAACTTCCCCCCTCCTTTTATTGACGAGATTCTTGATGAATGTGCGGGAAGCGAAGTATTTTCCTTTATGGACGGATTTTCAGGTTATAATAAAATTCAGATCAAACTCGAGGATCAACACAAGATGACATTTATTTTTCCTTGGGGTACCTTTGCATACCAAAAAATGCCTTTCAGTCTTAAAAACGTCGGAGTGACCTTTCAACATGCCATGACCTTTTCATTTCATGATCTTAAGCATATCATCGAAGCTTACCTAGATGATTTTGTTGCTCATTCTCGCAAGAGGGTAGATCACTCGACTCACCTTCGACTAGTATTTGAGAGATGTCATTATTATCGCATTTGGTTGAACCCTCACAAGTGTATATTTTACGTTAGGTATGTTTGTCTTTTAGGATTCATAGTATCTAAGCATGGGATCATGGTAGATCCTATGAAGGTTGCAGCAATACTTTGGTTGCCTCCCCCGCGCAACATTTGACAACTTCAGGGCTTACAGGGGAAGGCTAACTTTCTGCGATGTTTCATAGTAAACTATGCAAATATAACTAAAGGTTTCATCCATTTTTGAAGAAGGAAACTTTGTTTATATGGGATGAGTGAGCACAGGAATCATTTGATGCACTTAAGAAAGCCTTGGTATCGGCACCTCTGCTAAATCCCCCAGACTACAGTAAAGAATTTTTGCTTTATATCGTTGCATCCTAAGGGATGGTTGGTATGGTACTTGTTCAATAGGATGATCAGATCCATGAGAACATTGTCTACTACCTTAGTCGAAATTTGGTTGTTCTTGAACTTAAATACTCTCACATAGAGAAGATGGCCTTGGTCATTTTACATGTGGTTCAGAGGTTACGAAATTATATATTAATCTGTAAAACTATCATGATTGTGGATATCAATCCATTTCAATATGTCCTTACCAGGTGTATCATATAAGGGAAATACAATAAGTGGATTGTTATTTTGCAATAATTTTATCTCGATTTTGCTTCTGCGAAATCTAAGAAATCGTTGGTTTTTTCATAACTGATGTCAGACCTCCCTAGATTGGATGAGGATATTTTTCATGATGATTCGTTTGTGGATGAACATATTTTCCTTATATTGTCTTCGCACCCCTAGCATGGAGACATTTTAATCTATCTTCAAACCTTGAAGCTCCTCCAACATCTGTCGAGAGACGATCGAGGATGTATATGTCATCAGGCTAAGAACTACATTATTATCGACGACACTTTGTATCATCAAGGGGTGGATAATATCTTGCATCATTGTTTGAATCTCAAGGAAGCTGAAGTTGTTCTCAATGACTGTCATAGTGGGGCATGTGGTGGTCATTTATCCAGGCTTGTGATAGCCCAAAATATATTGTGAGACGGTTATTTTTGGCCGTCAATTTTTAAAGATTGTGTTGAAGCGGTCAAGAAAAGTCACCCTTGCCAGGTGTTCGCTCAGAAAATGTACTCGCACCCAGTCCCTCTTCACCCATTCATCACCGTTGGTCCCTTCACCAACTGGGGGGTGGATTTTATGGACTACAACCTAGCCTCGGCTGGGGGGGCACCAACATATTATCTTGGTCATGGATTATTTCACTAAATGGGTAGAGGCCATGCCTACCATTAAATCTGATGGTAATACTACAACATTCTTCATATTCAATCAGATTATTGCTTGGTTCGAAATCCCAAAAGAGATTTTCATTGATCATGGCATTCACTTCAAGAATGATATCATGATAGAGTTGGCATCGAAGATGGGCTTTACACACAATCATTCTTCCCCTTATTATTCCCAGGAAAATGGACAAGTAGAGGAGGTGAATAAATCTCTTAAGACCATTTTGCAAAAAACTGTCAGCTAGAGTAAATATGACTGGCATGTGATGCTTTACCCTACACTTTGGGCATACTGAACCATGGTAAATACTTCCACCGGTTTCTCACTGTTTCATTCAGTGCATGGTGTGGAGACGATTCTTCTTATTCAATGCAAAATTCCTTCCCTTAAATTGGCAATTGATCTTCTACCTGACACATTTGATCTTGAAGAACACCTTGTGCACCTAGAGCACCTTGATGAGCAGCATCGAGATGCTTATATGGTTATCAAAGCGAATAAATGGCATGTTAAGGTTCAATACAATAAATCTGTCTGTCCCCGAAAGTACGCTAAGGGTGACTTTGTTCTCCTTTACAACCAAGCCAAAGAACTGCTAGGGGCAGTAAAGTTCAACCCCATGTGGCACGATCCTTATATCATGTGTCGTGTTATAGAGAAAGGAGCCTATGAATTAGAATATTATGAGGGGAATATGTTGGACGAGCCCCTAAATGGGATCTACCTTAAAAGGTATTATGCTTGAGCCCTCAAACTCGGGCCTGACCTTTATATATTAGTCTATTTTTTTTTTCTTTTCTCTTTTGCGTCATCATCTTGCTTATTGAGTTTTCCCTTGGTTGGAAGATTTCAAAGGAGTCTTCGGTGTACTTAGGATTCACATATGGTACCATTTGTCATACACGTAACTTGGCTTCCATCACTTGGGTTATTTACTCGCCCGAGTGATAATTGGTGTCTTCAGGTGGTGTTTGTCTGGAGCCATCAACGAATAATGTGGCTGAGTATAGCGTCATTATAGAGCTATTATGTGATGCCATTTCACATGGTGTTCGATCTTTATAAGTTCATCTGGAATCCCAGTTATTTGTATGTCAGTTGAACAACGGTTACCATGTAAGAGATCCTACTTTACTTCGACGATTCCTACGGGTACGACTTTTGGAACGCCACTTTGATTTTCTTACTTATAATCACATCCCTAGAAGTTCTAATCAAGTATCTGATGCATATGCTAATTACAGTTTAGATTGGCATTTGTCACATAACTAAGTAGAAAACACATTTATATATTCATCCATTATAATATATATAAGTTGAGCCGAAGACCAAATGTTTTTTTGTTTTCCTTTATCAAATTGAAAAACACAAAAAAATGAAATATATAAAAACCAATTTTATATAGTTTTTTCCTATGAACTAATAGCACGGTGAAAGACCTAGTTTTGTTCAGAATTTTTTAACATATTTCCAGCATTGTATCGTTTGTTTGTGCCTCCAGCAGGTATATTCCATCATCGAAATATAGGATAGGTTATCACCCAGCTTTGCATTTTTGCATCGTCCTGTGAAGGGGATTCATATGCCCTAGGTACGAACCCATTTATTAGTGACACGAAACCTTCTCACGACTACTAGAGGTGTTTTATTAAGTGGTAGTGAATTACCAAACATGGATACCCTATTTAGAACCCTTGTGTCATTTGTTGCCCATGCAAAATTTATTCCATAGGACCGGTATTTCCTTATAGTCCCAATATGAATTCGTGTTCGAACCTCATTTTATTACTCAATATCATTCTGACCATTTCCTATGGGACTTCCCTCGAGTCTTGGTTAATCTCTTTTGTGACTCTTGAAAAAATGAAAAGATTCCCGAGTGAACTTATCTCTTTCACACTCGTTAAACGGTCTTGAAAGGACATCTATTTGGTACAATTTTAACCCTTTTCCAGACCAAGTAGACTATTTACGTAAAAGGAATACTCTAGTCACCATTGGCTAGAAGAGTTTTCCTGGGTATTATTTTATATTTTTTCGGGCCTAGGGGACTAAATCTGCAAAAAATGACATTTTTTAGTTAAGTTGTAATTTCACCGCATTATCCTTCTTGCATTTTTGAGCCTATTTTCGGCTCTTGATTTCTTGTTATAAGCCATTTTTCCTTAGCAATTCACATCACTATCCAAGCAGTGCCTTTCATATATCCTTTGCATCTTGACACCCTTTACCCGTAGAGGAAACATCCCCTCGAGTGTCCATGCCCCACATGGGTTCCCTTGCATTGAGCATAGGTATGTTCCACTGCTTGGAACTAGTTTCTTACTCGCGACACTTGTTTACTCTCCTGTATCATAGCATTTATGTGCCTATGAAAAAACTAAAAAAAGATGAGCAGGAAACGAATATTATCTCCTATCAACAGAAATCCTGTCACCTTTGAATGGAGCACAAACTCTTAAGTCCATTTTCATCCAAGGTTTGGTTTTATCATGACCATAGGAATTTTAACTCATTACTTAGATTAAACTCCTCCAACTGGTTATTCTTCCAGTTGCTATGGAGAGTTTGTTCATGCATCCTGCATCACAAAATTTTGTCAATGATTGGTGTTAAGTCTATGTTGCCTAATTTATCCATGTGTCTCTTGCTCTTGTTCAAAGGAAGTATAAATCATGTGTCGGCCAATTCGCAGAACTCTTGACTTTGCATGTCAGTCGTACCCTCAGTGTATCTCAAAATCACATGAAGTTGTTGTCCTACCTTGCACCCTGGGCCTATTTTCTTCATTGGTAGGTAACCTTTAACCCAGAAGATGACATCTTCTCATTGGTCGTTGACTGGGGGATTTCCCTTGTGTTCAAAATCAAGAAATATATTCACACATTGAGATTTGTGCAGTGTCTTGGATTCCATTATCCTCATTGTTGGTTTCCTCACCTTTGTCGACAGTTTTCCTTATTGGTTTCTATTCAGAGGGTCTCTTTCGTGCACTACTTGCATCCGGTGCATGCAAGAGATGCACATAGTCGTTTTTTCATGAAAATCCTATTCATTCGAGCTCCTCCTAATTATCAAGTTATTTCTTTGTACCTCGTGATGGATGATGAGAGATGCCTTAATTTTCTCCTTTTAGTGGTCCTCCTTCCATCGAACTCATCTCATCTATTCTGGAAATGAGATCTAGAGTCCTATGAGTACCTAGAGGCTTGTAGTCATCAGTGGTAGGTTCTCTCACCATCGACAGTTGGGAATACATCAATGTCTCTTGATCGATGGATTCTTCAAGTGTTTGACTTCAACACCCTTATTCACACTTGTTGAATGTACTCAGTTCCTTGACACCCAGTTTCATTGTCGGTGGGTTGTCTCGTGTTTGTTAATGGTATACATTAATGACCGGTAATCAAATGAAGTCTCATTGTGTTCGACTTCAACTCATCTATTCACATAATGTAGACTTGCACCTTCAGTAGATAGTGTAGAAGACCTCCAGCTTACAGTAGCATTACCCCATATTTGTTGATGTCCTTCATTGGACCAGTACATATATGACTTCATTGATCATGGAATATCGGATTGTACTCAATTATATACACATAACTTCAGTTGATTTTGAGACTAGACTCCACTGTGTCTTTTTCGTGACTATGACAATTTATAGCATATGTCCACTTTTTATTGCCTATTCATGGACATGAACAACTATTTGATATATATCCGCATGGATCTATAGTGTAATTCAGATTGGAAGCCATGTGTACAAAATCATTATGAATTGTAACATTCTCATGAGTAACTAGTACTTCCAGTTGAGTCTTCATTACTCCACTTCTGGGAATTATAACGTATTTAGGCCATCACAAATACTCCTCTGACCTCACACATTAGGGGGCATTTGTTATAGCAAGTTTTTCCTCACTACATGAATCTTGCTTGGATGGATTTCCATTTCCCTCTACATACCTCATCTTTCCCTTTTTTCTGTGCACTCTAGAGCTAAAATACTCATTTTTTAACATGTACGTGGCCTCCCAGTTATGCACCATGCGTACATACGCAGGCTTCTCTATTACATCCTACATACATCGGGTTTGGCGCTCAAAAATAAAAACTGCGTTGGATTCCATGTCATGTCACGAGATCCATGATCCTTGACTTTTCATATGCTGGAAATGCTCAGACTCGACTCTTCAATTCCATTTTAAGGCTATAAATTGAGCCATATCCAAGCCTTGCATACGCACAATTCATCATTTAGAGAAAAGATACTTTGGATAAATTTCAATTCATATTGAGTCTACATCCCTTTGTCCTTGAAAGTTTGAACTTCTTGTATTCATCCCCCAATCTCTTCTTATCTTGTGATGGAGAACCTCATTGACTCCTACATCTGAACTTGCCTTTGTGGAGGATTGAAGTGGTGGAGGCCCAGCTGGAGGGACTTAGTTTCTCGGTTCCGATATGTGTCATTATAGAAGTTTGACACCTATGTACTTCTGCTAATTACATTTAATAGAAATACTATTTTGTCATCCAATTCATGTCTTGCAAATATTTATATTGCTTTCCATGGACGTATTTGTTATGTATGTTAATGGATTATGTTGATTTATTAGTTAACATTATATATCAATACCACATGCTTTCATATCTTGGTTGTTGAAGACAAGTTGTAGGTGTAAAGATTTGGGTCGTGTGCTCAATGGTGGTCTTCTTCAGACGTTTGCATGAGGTAGGCTTCTAGCCTTCTCTAGTTAGCATTTAATTTATACATCATACTTGATATTAGAGTTGATTTTAGTTGTCGTTCCATCTGTTGTGGTTTTTCCCTATCCATAGACATATTTTCCTCGTAACAGTCACTTCATCCACATGACTTAGAGAAAGGTTTGTTTGGGAAACACTCCTAAACTTGAGGTATGGTTCACCCAATAGGTCGCTTTGTCAACCCTCCCATACCTAAATTGGGAAAACTGTATAGGGTCTTTGAGCACTTTTTTATTTTGATGAGGTAGTTTGAATGTACATGCTTAGATGGCTCTTTTATTGATTTGATTTACTCATCATGATGCATTTGACTTGAGATCCTTGGAGGGCGTATTCATTGTCTTTGTAGGACCTATTTGGTGGATAGTTTTGGAAGAACAAACCTAGCTTGGCCTTCCTTGGGGCTTGAATCCCACGGGTTGGGTACCAAGGCGCACACACTGGATGATGATGAAATGCATTTGGATGCCTAAGATACACCTTGGACTATCTCACCTAACCCCTACAAGCCAAACGACTTGCCTTTGGAGGCAAAAACGTCACCTTTAAGGGTTTGATGTCACCCTAGGGCTAGGGTCTTGGTGGTGAAGAGACATTGGCACTTTTTGATGGAAAAGACTTGCATTGAAGGAAGAAACCCTAGCGCATGAGAAGGAGGTCCTAGAAGGCCCAATGACTACATTTTTCTCCTTCAACGACTGACTAAAAGTGCAAAGACGTCACCCTTTAGAGGGATGACATCACTTTAGGGTTTCTATTGTGCATTTTCAAAAGATTAATTGAATTTTGTATTGTAAAGGGGAAAATTAAGGGTTGGTGTCCCCTTACTTTGTGGTTTACCCTTTTAATGTGGAAAAACTACGTTTTAGTGAATTTGTATAAATAGAGATCATCTCTATTTCATTTAATCATAACTTTCCCATTGTGAGAAGTCTTCTAGCTGAAATTTTTGCCTATTTGGGCAATCTCTCTCTCTTGTGATTTTGTTATGATTTTTCTTTGCTATTGGTGGAAGAAGTAGTGTGTTATCTCTCTTGGAGCTATTATTTTGCATTGTGGTAGATTAATCTTGTTAAAGAAGCGGTTTATATTATTAATGCTTGGACTAGGTAAGGAATCTATCTTGTATTGTTTATTTTCTTGGTTACAAGTTCAATTTTCTAGACTTTTTAGGGAGTATAAGGGCACACAAGCCCATTAATTCCATCATTTTTTTCTTGGAATAATTTTTGCATAAGGTTTTACTAGGGGAAGTAAAAGGGTTTGCACCCTCCTAGTACTTCCTAGCTAGTTTTTCTTGCCTTGGGGAGTAAAAGGGTTTACACCCCTGAGGAGATAGCATTCCTAGATCTTTTTATTTGACTCCATATCCCAATAGTTAAATACACTATTCTTAAATGCATTGGATAAATAAATCTTTGCATTGGTAAATGTGAAAACATGAGATTTTGAGATTGTCTAAATTGGAAATTATTCTATGTGCTTAACGCATCCTTGATCCCTTAAGGCGTCTGGTTTCTCTTAGAACTTCTTGTTGTTGTTTCAACATTTAACCTACAACAACTAGGGCTTCAGAAAACCTTAAAAAAATCTCTAAATAACTCACAATCCAACCATTAGAAGTTGCTAATAATTTACCCCTATAATCTACTAGTCCTAACGCATCTTTTGGGTGGATTTTTGGCAAGGTTTGCTGGCTTTTTTTTCTACCATAACAACTTGTTTTCTACAGACATAAGGCTGCAAATATATCTCTGCAATACTTATCTATAAAATCCTTACATTGATGCTAAATTCTATTCTTTCATACTTGAGTTTTAGTTGTGTTTACTAGCTTATCTCTTACATCATTTGTTAGACTTTTAGCATCTTGTTTAGCAGCTCTAATAATCATTTATTCATTGATATATATCTTTTTTTACTGTTGCAAATAGGAACAGAGAGATTAACTTGCTTCTCCACTTAACATATATCTCTTGGTGTTTCTTATGTCTCGAGAAGGTACCATCATCATCCGCAGATACTCAAACTTCTTGGAAACCATTGACCACTACTAACACTCATATCCAAAGCTACTTTCCTTTTAGCAACTTGAACTATAGGGGCATCCATTCATAAGTATAATTTTCCATATCTTTTACCCTAGGGTCACCCGAGATTCCCCCCTTGAGGTGATCACTTCCCCTCTAAAGTGACGGGAATACTTATCTGAGGTGACAGTGGGTAGGTATTCCCCTAGTTGTTGCCATTGTGTGGTTTGGATATGGATTTTCCCAACCTACATTTTGTGCGATAACAATCAACTCTAAAAATATCCTTTCATACTCGTCTATATTCATGCTCCCAAGCTTGAGTTCAAAGAACTCCTTCATTTTCCTATAATAGTAGCACGTGGTTAGATATTTGTTTTCAAAATATCACTTGAATTCCATCCAAGTAACATTTTTCTCATCAATGTGTTGCACTTGCACATATTGATCCCATCACATTGATGCTTTCCCATTGAGATGATAAATGGAAATTCACCCTTCTGCCTACGAGGAGTAATTATGCAGCTAGAAGTATTTCCTCATACCCAGCAACCAAGTTTTTGCATCCTCATCCTTCTTATGCTCACCATCAAAAGTAGGAGGTTTGATCTTATTCATTTCCACCTATAGCTCGTCCACCCCGGTCCTTCTCTTATGCTTTCTTACAGGAGATGGGATCAAACTACTGCATGATCTCCCAGCTGAATATATTGGAGAGTGATGAAGATGCTTGTCAGCACTTTTTGTTTTTCTTCAGTTATCATGAGATTTGTGTCTTCCTGGTCTGCTTGTCTATGTCTCCTTATCCATCTATTCCTCATTATGTCCAAGATTTGTAGCAACTTGATGTTGAATCCTTCTTGTTCCTCCTTTTCTTTCATAAGCCTTTCATTATCTACTTTATAAATTTGGACATCCTTTTGCGAACTTTTTATTGTCTCTACCGAGTTCATGCTCTCTTCTAAGCCTTTCTTATGTCCATTGGATTATGTACCTTCAACACCCATACTAGCGTAGAACCTTTCCATTTCTTCATCCTGACCATAKGTTCCTTGCACAACTGTCATGATTTTAATCTCTATGTTGATCATGCCCTGAACTAATTGCTATTAATTCTGCAAAAAATGCAATCAACAAAATTTGTTAGGATAAATAATGTGACAATTTTATGAAAGTTATGCACAATTTGTCAGAATCCTTTATTTTCTTTTTCYTTTGGATGATTTTTAGCATCCAAACTCTAGTGTGCACACCCGTGCATTGTTGTTTTTGCACGCATCACAACTATATGTTATGCACCAATGTTTTTCCACACAAAATAAACTCTGCACTACGCAACACCAATCCTTAATGCACGTGTCTATTTCATGTCGATCTCTGGCCCACACAAGTCCAGTGTTGAACCAATTTCTCTAATACCATAATGTAATGTCTCCATCCTTCCAATATGGTCCATGTCACACAATCTCAACTTCATCCTCTAGGATATTCTTTGTAGCAACCCAAGTTCACAACTGGATAATGCTACCTCAAAATTCCTAGTGCACAGATACTACTTATAACGCTCCATGTTACAAGTAGACCGGATTAATTGTGCACAAAATTAAGGTATTTCACCCACACTCGTGTTGAGTCTCTCTCTACAAGTACACTTCTTTTAATACAATCATACCAGTGGAATAAATGTCACAAATCCTTTGCGCGCTTTATACCTTTAATACAAATATATATTGTTGTGTGTGCAATGCTCTGCACATAAAGTACTACTGTGCACATAATCAATCCAATGTTTCATGCAAATTTTATCACTTTGTGTGCATGGACTTCTTCACTGTGCACTCATTGATTCATACCATGCCTTGGTATCTTCTAATCTTACCATAGAGTTTAATTTACATGAATTCTTAATAATTGGCATACTTCTCATGAGCAACAATATATATATATATATATATATATATATATATATATATATATATATATATATTCATCATACATGTAGCTAAAAGGAAACACTTCTAACTATCATGCCCACATATGTCGCGGAATACAGGAATAAGAAACACACACACACACACACATATATATAAGCAGTAACATTGCACAGAGTTAACCACAATAATGCAAATTCAAATTCATATAGAAGATAAACTCATTTAAAATATAAAATTAGAGCACATAGTAATTAAACAAGCCTATGAAGGATACTTATCTCTCATGAAAAATCACCAACTGCGTGCAGGACTCAGACGTTCCTCCCAACCATATACTTTGTCGCTCATAATATTTCAGCGACAGGTCACCCTCGAGTTGGGTTTAAACTCCACATAAAAAAGGGTTCCTATCGCCAGGATATGGTCTGATATTCAGCAAAATACTTGGTCCAATGTTTCCATTGTTGCAACTAGCCTACAGTCCCTCATTCCCCACATGCTTTTCCCACCCCAGGAAGTGTGCCCCTTCTCTGCTCAACATTCCTTTGGCGTCCCCACTTCCCTTTCGAGGATTCAGCAACATGTCGGACAAGAACTCTCAAAGCCTTGTATCTAATGCCCAACGCACCAGGGAACACTTCCCAACAAACTCTCACCTGGAGAGAGTGCTCACGGTCCTGAAAACCCGCCTCTTCAATAGTAAACAAGCCTTTTCAATAATAGGGTTAAGAAAAAATGACAATAAGTTATAGAAAAATACGTATTTCTTCGCAGAGGAAAATCCATCTGAATGATCCTCGAATGAGTGATATTCCTCGAATTATACTAAGGCCAGCAATATATCTTACATGCCCTCAAATCAACACTTTTCACCTTCAGAAGTATCTTTAGCCACTTGGTGACTCATTCCCTACCCTTGGGAACTTAGGATAAATGCATACCATAAATTAAACTTCTGGAAACATTAATAAAATATTCCCTTGACTTAAGCTTCCCCTTTTTCCTTTTTCATGGAGTTTAGCCCCCATCTCTTTTTCATCTTAGTTGAGTATGCGCACAATGATGTGGCTATATTTACAATATTGAGTGTGATTAAATTTACAATACAAGTGCACTGGCCTTTTGCATCGAGGCTCGCCAGCCTTAAAATACAAGCATATATACAAAGGCTCTCTAGCCTCAAAACTGTACATTTAATCTGATGTGTGTAAGACTCTAGGATGTGCGCAATATTCTTTTGGTGCACCATCCTCACAGACTTACACAAGTGCACGCTACACTACAAAATGTGTGCATTCTTTCTTTGATGCACAATCCTCGCGCAAACACCAGACTATGGAATGTGTGCACAAAACTGAATCCAAGACTTGATACCAACAACTCACCAGGGTATATATATATATATATATATATATATATATATATATATATATATATATATATATATACATTTACATTTGGGTTTCAGCCTAGGGGTATTACACCTTATGCCAAAAAATTATGGTCCATTTCGAAAAATGAAATCACAATTCTCTTTAGACTCAAAGAGAAAGGCATAGAATCCCCTCCCACAAAAATAATGCTTAAGTTTTCCTTTTATGAAGACTTGCTAATTTTTTTGCACCTAGATTTTCATGGCCCTTGAGAGGGCCAAATCCCTATGAACTATCCTACCAAACCCCTTTCAGCCAATGCCAAGGCCATGTGCCTAAAAGAAGAGGAAGCACGGAGAGGCATAGTAAGGATTTCATTCAACTTCTTAACAAATATTGTAGTTTGTGATCTAACCATCTTTTCCATTTCCAAAACCAATGCCCGGAAAGCTACTTCTTCTCTGGAGGGGGAGGGAATCCTCCCCCCATGGTCGAATCTATGGCCAAAGTTAAGCACCCAAGTCATGATCAAAATCACCAATTAGAGGAGCACGTTGCAAATAAATATTACTTAGCATACAAAACATGATACAATTTATATTCCTATGAGTCCTTTCCTATTATACTCTCACATCTAATACCTAGTAATTGTAAGTTTACTACTACAAATCTCTCATAATCATTGTGATTCTAGACTTATTGTACCTTCCACACATTATCATGTAAGTGTTGATCTCTTTTCCTAGTAGGGACAAGAATCAACCTCCTAGGGTCTTTTTGAAAGATTTATCAAGATCCCCTCTACGTTTTTATAGAGGTGGTACTCCTCTTTCTCACTCAAATATCTAATATACTTGCTCAAAACATAGATTCATACATTCATAACATCAACACCTATGAGTGGACCAGGTGGTTAAATAATTGAATAGATAATAAATGAATTATAGTAGAAATCTAATAATATCACATGCAATAACAAAACAACTACATCCATTATTTTAGGTAATGAGAAAAAATATTTTGAAGCAAGACTCATAAATAGAAAATAAGACTGATGACCCAGAAATCAGAGAGATTTAAATGATTTAGTTCATTTATAATTATAAGATGCATAGGAGAAACATACACAAGACCTCGTGCTTTATAAAAAGTCTAAAACCACAAATGTTATCAACTCCTAGAATAGCTCTCTGCAAGAGTAAAAAATAATCACTCATAGATGTTTAAGTTCAAATAAAGTGATTTCCTATCGCAAAACACAAAGTTCATGATACTTAAATGATTAAAGAAAATGCATTCCTCCAAATGGACTAGGATGGGGCTCTCGTGGACCAAATAAAATAGTAACGGTAGCCTGAAAGACAAGGAGAAATGCAGTTAGGTATTGGATTTACAAATGAAAAATACACTTAATAAAGTTGGATGATCAATGACTGGGATGAAAAGAGGGGAAATGCTTCAAAAATATAATGCACTCGCAAAATAGAAAAGGAATGGTGGATGGATGGATGTCTCTCTCTATCTTGGTGATGATCCATGGTAGCATCGGGTCTTCATAAATATATCTAGGGCTTCAAACCTTTCTGGAATATCTGCTTATTGGTGGTTATTCTCGGTTAATTATTTGTTCCAATGATTTCTTGAACCACTCTTCAATATATGATTTCATTGGTAGGACGGTGATGTCTTGTTTAACCCTAAGAGAGAATATCTCTCCTTCAATTTCTTCAAATTCAGAATGCAATTGTTTGATTGATGTCAGGTGGTATTCATTATTATTTACAAAGGTAACAAGCCACCGCTTAATTTCATCCTTCAAAAAATCTGTGAGCTCGTCGAACTTGCTTTCCCATGAATCTTTAATCACTCTCAACTATGTGTCTAGTTGTTATTTAGTTATAACCATAGAATCCCTTATAAGTTATGGGCCTTCAAGGTCTTTTACAATTTCAATAGCTTTAAGGAATGCATCACTTCTTTTGTCATTAATCTTTGTACAGGTGGAAATTGAATCTCGTAACATATGTATCCTTTCCATCCATCCTGCTCTTAATTGTTTTATTCTATCGTTTGAAGGCAATTGTTTTTTATTTCTATGATAATAACTTAAACTAGACACCTATGCAATAAAGGTACTTAAATCATTTTTATAAAAAGATTCATCATGTTCCAAGTCCCATTTTAAGAGAATCTGGCGATTCTTTTGACAGACTTCTTAAATTTGAACTGACTTCCCATGCTTGTGAAATAATATTAAGTCGCTTATTAATATTTTCTGTGACATACAGTCTTACTCCGCTCAACAATTTGGCGGCCTTTCTTACCCCTGTTGATGTCCTAGGTGTACTCTAACGCACTTGATCTAGAGCCATAATAGACAATGGTCTTGTGAACAATGGTTTAGGACTCAATGCGTCCTCGAGTTCACTTATTCTTATTTTTAATTCGATATTTTCTAAATCTTTCTCTGAGATGGAATTAGCAAGAGCATATCTAGTAGTGACATGAAATTTGAGGAGTCCCAAGGGTCCAACTCCTGAAACATCCACCTTAGAATTTCATTTATGAGTTATTTTCTTATTTTTAACTTGGACTTTTCTATCTGCAACTTTTTCTCTTCTTTATTATATTGAGAATTGTGCAATGTCAAAGACTACTCTTCAAAAATTGTTGGTCCCTCTTGGGCCAACTCCTCTACAATTTTTTCTCTTTCAACAATTCGTAGTGTTATCTAGTCGGGTATGTTATCCCCAATTTCTAGGGATAACTAGTAGATCATGTCTCCAGGCCCACAGGTCCTAGACATGGAGTATCGAGAGCAGGATTGACCTGAGAATGGCCCTGGAGGGCCCATGTTTCTTCTTCTTCATCAGACCTGTCCTGTCAGCAGCAGCAGCATCCATCACCTTTGGCTTGGACTTGTATCGGAGAAGACTCTTGCTCCATCAGGTAATTGGTCCAGGTATCATGGTATGTGTCATGTTTGATCATTATAACTTTCAAATATATGCATCAGATTCCTTTCATTTCTGACGACTTCTTGGATCTTACACTAACCCACTTGACCATGGTTGGGGGGATTAACGGGGTGCCCTGGCAAGCTTGTATCCATAGGTTTTGGTTAGCCACCAAGGGGGATTTTGAAGAGCCATCGTCCGCTCCCACCATATTATCATTTTACATCTTATCTCCCATTCATCTATCCCATTCCCCTAGTCCAGACATTAGGATGACCTATTTGTGGGGTTACACTTTATTCTGTGGGAAGAAGGGGCTAAAGGCCCAGGGGGTAAAAGCAGCTGGTAAGATATAAAAGCCATAAAAATAAAACCTAGAGATGCCTTGCCCAAGGATCCCCGAGAAGGCAATAAAAATCCTCTCGATAAGAAACAAGAGGGACCCGAAGAAAAATAACAAAAAAAACAAGACCTAGCCAAGAGGATGGGGGGTCTCATCATGAGCCAACCCACTATGTTCATAGGTACCTAGCAGTATGACATTTCCATTATCTGGTTACCATGCCAGGGCGGTGACCTTTGGTTGCATGGCCAAGGGAAAGGGGGTCTCATCACGAGCCAGCCTTATCATTTCTGTGAAAGTACTCGTGGGTAACACTGTCAACTCTGGTCACCACGCCAAGGCAGTGTCCTCTAGTTAGACCTTGAAATAAAAATAAATAAAAAGCAATGAATAAAAGAAAGAATAAAGGCAATAAAGGGCTTGGAAAGAATTGCATCCATGACAGGTATAGCTCGCTTCCTACAAAGGCACCCACGGATAATATCACCCTTGTATTCTACTATGTCTGGACATCCTTTGACCACACCACCTCATGTTACATGGCTTGGATGATATCCTTTGGGAACTTTATTCTTCTTATGGATGCTGGCCCAATAGGGCACTTCATCTTTTTCTTCAGCTTTGTATAGTAGGTCATTGTAATGTCTTTAGCTATTAGATGATATGTTGGGGGTTTTATGCATGAATTTGATAAAATTAATGATGAAATGTGATTGACATTGCTATGATATCGAGGACTAATGAGCCCATGGAGGGCGAAGTTTTTGATGTGCAGGACCATACCCGACGGACAGGTACCAGGTGGACCGGTACACATGGGGAGATGATTAGTTCGGACCTCCATGGGGCTAAAGAGCCCATTAGATGGTTTCTAGGACCTCATAAGGGGCAGAGACAGGACAGTGATTGGTCGAGCCTTTGCACGAGAGAAGAAGAAGGACATTTTCATCCAGGATGCCTTGGCTGAGCCCAGCCCCAGGGAGTTGACCCACTGTAGGTGGAACGTGTCCCTCTGTTGACCCAAGACTTCCTCCAGATATCCTTGATGTCACCTCCAGCGCATGGCAGCTTTACAGGGCAGTTTGGCACGTGTGGCAGAGTTTGGAGGCCCAGAGAGGGCCAATGTTTGTCATCCAGTGCTGTGATTTTCCCTAAAAAGGGACAACGTCTCCCTCAAATGGGATGGACATCTTTCTTATTGCTCATTTAGGGTTTTATTTAGCAGTTAAATGTAAAAATAGTATGATTTTAGTAGTCATCCTTGTCGGTTGTTTTAATGACCTAATTTTTAATTAAGGATCATTAGATGATATAAATTGAGGATGTTTTCCCTCATTTTAGAGAGAACAAAACTCACTCTCTTGTGAGGTCTGATTTTGTGCGCCCTACTAGGGTAATTTTGGTGTTTAAGTGAGGCGCACTTGTTCTTGGAGGATTTTTCTTGGCATTTATGGCATTTCTCTCAAGGAAGGTTTACAACTAGGGTTTGCTTATTCTTTCTTCATGACATGTAAGTGAATTTTCATGCAAAAATTCTTAAATGAATGGTTGTACGTATAATTTCTTACATTTGCTTATTGTATTGTTGATTTAAAACCCTAGGTAACAAGCACACAAGTAGGTTATTGTTACATGTCCCCTTGTTGAGAAATAGTTTTCAGCCATTGAAGAAAGAAGATAGAGCCTAGCCGTTGCTACACTTGTCTTCCCTTTTCTAAGCTAGTGTTTAAGTTATAAGTTGAAAAGAGGAGATGTCCTAGGCCTAGATTGACTACACCTAGGGTTTCACCTTCTAGGGTTTGAAGGCCTTGCCATTGCAACACTTTCTCCCTTAAATTTATACTTTGAGCTAGTTGTTTTGCCAAGTTTATTTAGAGAAGGAAGAAAGAGCATAAGGGCTTGCTTAAGCAACATCGGACTGAGCCTCTTTCCCCTAGGGTTTTGATTCTAGGGCCCTACCTTTGCAGCACCATAGAACCCTACCTTCAAGTCTCTAAGTTTCCGTCCTCTCGAGACCTTGTGCCCTTAATTTTGACTCCATATACCCTAAGGCACTGGTTAGATCTCCAACGTTGAGCCTCTAGTGTACAAAACTACCTTTTAAACTTTAATTTCTGAAACCCTAACTAACTAACGCTAACATTACTAACCTAGGCTGACGTCATAGTTGACGCAGCAAACTTTTGACTCTTATAAGCAATTGAGTGATGACGTCAAGCGTTTATTGAACAAATTATTGATTGGATATACTTTTGGCTTGGTCATCTTGGTGGATATTGATGAAGTGATAATCTTTCATAGGCTAATTAACAAAATGTTGACTTTCATCTTGTATCTATTACATTGCTTATTGAATGAAATCAGATAGTTAAAGAAGTACTAACTGTTTGAGTTACAGCTTGCAAATATATATATTGTGATTGTCTTGTTCCGGGCAGGTGTTTTCAACAGGGCATACACTTCTTTTATTGGCTGATTAGCCAGACTTTCTGACACTGGTGGTAACCTGTGAGGAGAGACCTCTTAAAACTTGACCTTGTACCTTCTGCCTCTTTAGACCTCGGGTTACCGGGGACATCTCCCCTGGGCTAACCTCCCTAAATAGAAAGAACCTCCCCATTGTGGTGACATTGGGTGGGGAAGGTTCATGTTTCGCCAGTTTGACCTTTATCCTTTAGCTTTTTGACCTAAACTACAAACTGTGTGATAACAGGGTACATTGGCACTCTCTATTTCCATATCATCTACATTCCTTGGGCTTCCTAAATTCTATGAATCCTTCTTTCTTGATCTTCTCTTTCTTTTATGTTGTGATATTGCATGTGTTCTTTCAATATTAGAATGACGGGGGGTTTCTTCTGTTAGAATATAATGGATGTGTCCGTTTTACCATTGACAATATCTCTATTGTCACCCAACCATAGGATGAAGCCACCCTCCGAGCACCTTAACCTTGACAGAGAATTACTTTGGAAGCAAACCCTAGGCTAGATATCCAAACAAAGGGTAGTGCACCTTTCCCCAAGGATAGTGCACCAACAAGAGATGATTAGATAGTCCAAACCCTAGACAAGAGATATTCCAAGCCAAAATGTAACTGCTAGCTACAGCAGTTGCACTGGCATCTCTCCTCAAACCTACGCATAAAATTGAGCATTGCAGTGCGCACAAGTTCTACTCTGCAATTCTGAGACTGCCTACCAAAATGAAGATTGGCCTCCCGTGTTTATAGTAATTCTGGCTAACTGCCTGGGCCGGCTTCTCATTCTAGGTATCTGTCTATTCAGTATATTATTATTTCTTCTGGCCGACTTCTTCTCTTGGAGGCTAATAACCTAATACAACTTATCTTCTTGAGCTGACAAGTCTTCTAGGGTTATTAACCAACTCATTAGGCTTTCTTCTTGCTTCTTGGAGTATTCTATTCTCGTCAGGTTTACACGTGGAGGTAAATACCTCCCGCAGCTACCATAATATCAACACTCCCTCCTAGCTAGGGAGGTATTACAGGTAATGGTCTTGAGCACAAAACATACCATTCACCCGGTAGCATCAACATAGTCGTCTACTCTATCTCATGACTAGATCATGAGCATCATCATCACCATTAATGTCATCAGTTGCATCATCTCTCAAAACCATACTCCATCTGAGTAATCAGACATGATGTTGGATAAGTCACTCACACCACAGAGTGATATAAGAGCCATTCTTATAATCTGGACATATGTCCTAGAAGAGTAGATGTTTTGAACCATTTTCCGTCTGGAAATCTTTGTCCTTTAAACATTCATCTGGCTGATAATAATTTACCAAATTGGTGATAGTATTCAAGATAATTGGAACAAAATAGAACAAAATTGTGTCTATCCATAGTAGTACATAACTACAATCCAGTGGTACACTACCACACCAAGTAGAAAACAAGTACTTGATCAGTAACGTATAGTCACAAACAGTGGAACACATCCACCATAGTAGTATACATCTACTGTCATACAGTCTTCATAACAATCATCTGATATCAACCTGCAAAGAAACAATGTTATGGTATAAACTGAATCATTTGGGCCAATATTTCACTCACATATATGATATCTGAAAGAATATCTGCCCTCAGAGTAGAACATCAACGATGGGCTATCTTCTGTATTCTTCTCAAACAAGGAAGAATGATTGTTCTGGTTTCTGATCCTGGGCCATTCCTCACCCTAAGCCATTCCTCTGACACTAAACAAAGTGTAACCTGGAGAGAATGAATCTGCCCTAAGGAATGTTTGTCCCTGATTGTTGAGCCTGGACCATTCCCCACCCTGGGCCATTCCTCTACCACTAAACAAAGTGAAACCTAAAGAGAATGAATACACCATGAGGAATTACTATCCAGACCATTTCCTCTGTTAACCACAAGAGGAAAATATTGTCCTGTGCCAACCTCCAAAACGGACCATTCCTCATGTTAACCACAATGAGAAATCGTTGTCCAGTGAGGCGGGCCAGTCTTCTTGATTAACCCTCAAGAAGAGAGACTGCCCTAGACCACTCCCCATGTTAACCACAATGGAAAGTCATTGTCTATAGTACATTAGCAATCTGGACCACTTCCCATGTTAACCACAATGGGAAATCGTTGTCTGTCAGAAATCTCAATCCAGTTTCTAAACAGGAAAGAATCTGCTCATCCTGGACCATTCTTCGAACTGAAAAATGATTGTCCATCAATCAATAATACATCAGTGCTCCCTCCCAATCTGGGAGTCATCTCTTCCTTTTTCAATAAGGAAGTCATTACACGAGCTCCAGCTTGAGTACGCAAACTCTTTCATTTTGAATAGAAGCTCTTACCAAAATGTCTGCGTATCTTCTCATCTGTGGAGATATGTATTGGAAAACCACTTTCTCCTTTCTGGACTTCATCACGGATAATGTAATGCTTGATTTCAAATGTACTTCGGTATGGAACACTAGTTTTCTTCTGAAGGCTTCATGTGGCTCTGGTCAATAAGGTATATCATTGTTGGATTCCTCTTGCTAGCTTACAATATCGTGGCAAGAGTCAAACTGGAACATATCCATGTGGCACTTCTTCTGTCATCATGAGATATTTGTCATGGATTGGCAATCCATCATCATGATCTTCTGAGTAATAATTTTGATATAATATATCTGTTATAGAGAATCTTCACCATGCTTTTCTTTTGCATTGGAGGTTCTCTACCAAGTTATCTTCTTCCATCTACATAAAGGTTTCTCTTCATACGCTCTTTATTCAATTTTTCTGGAGAACATTCTTTACATTCATATGATGTAGAACTCCAGCCCATGGATATTGTGGATGATATAATGACTCATGTAGAGGCATGTTTGATTTACTGGAACAAGTAATCATAGTCTTCTCCCTCCATCTGGGAGAACCTCTAGTTCTAGATCTCGCAATGCTTTCATTCATAAGTCTTTCATACATTGTTCTTCATCACGACTTTCAATTCCTCTGCTTGATTGTTTTTATTGAGTTCATATCATGCAGGCAATCTTGTGATTCTTAATATAATGACTAATTGTTCTGGCTTCTCTTTCTTTCTTGGAATCAGCATGTTCTTCCTGATGTTTTTCTTTAGCTCTTGGGTCCATGTATTTTCTTATAGATTCCATGCCCTAAAGATTCAATTTCTTTCTTTCATCATAGGATCACAGATGTGGATGGACAACCAGGGATACTTTAAGGCTTCTCTTTGAAGAATACTTCTTCTAAGGTTGAACTGGACACATATTGTCTTTCATGGCTGCTACCATGGATATATACTTCATCATATTCAATGGATCATAGGATTACCTCCCTCCTAATCCTTTCTTCATGTATGAGTGCATATAATCGGCTCCCTCCGTCTAACAGATTCCACGCTTCCGTCTGCATCCTTATTGTCTTTTGCAATATATAATTGGCTCTCTTTGTCTAACAGAGTCCACGCTTCCATCTTGTTGTCTTCTACAAAACATCATAAGTCTTTCTCTAATTTCTTCTTGATTGTTGACTTCTTTCTGTCTTTGCTTCTTCTAAGTCTCTTCATGATTGATTCGGATTATCTTACAATAGCTTCCACATGATTTATTTGACGTATTTCATCCTTTCATGTATATTATCTAATGATATCTATCCTTATATTTTTGTTCTTCCATAGGTATAGTTCTTCTTGGAACACATTATCTTCCAAGAGATAGTTATACAATATATGTACAAAGACGATGCAAACAAGAAATAAGAAGAGTATTGTTACCTTTAGAAGAAGAAGTCTCTTTCATCTTGTTTAGTCTTCTTTGTAGGTTCCTTTTCTTCGGCAATTGATGCTTTGTGTTTCTCCTTCCTTTTCTTTAGTTCGGGACAATGATTCTTGTAGTGACCATACTTTCGACAGTTGAAGCATTGTATTTCTGAAATATCTTTCTCTTGATTTGTCTTCTTCTTTGAACCAAACTTCTTTTTGTTCCTAAAGTTCTTGAATCTTATTGTGAAGGCTTGATCATCGTAATTCTTTGGGGGTTTCTCTTTTGCACTAATCCTTGATTCTTCTTGAGCACAACAAGTCCAAAATTCTTCAAATGTCAGATACTCCTTTCTTGTGTTCATGCTTGTGGTAAATGCATCCCACATATTGGGAATACCATTGAGTACTATGTTTAACAATTCCTTCTATGAGATAATCTCTTCAATAGCCTGTAGTTGATCTCTTAAATGAGATATCCTCACAAAGTATGATGTTATGTTGTTGTCATCATTCATCTTCATGTCATGGGGCTCATTCTTCAAACTCATTACTTGTCCAATGTTTTTGACTGAGAAGAAGTTTGTTAGGGAATCGCACATCTTCTTTGATGAGTCAAGATGGGAGATGTAGGGTATAAAGTGATCTTTTATAGAGTCCACTATGATACCCATGGCATTTATTTCACCGTCTTTGAACTTCTCCATAGCTGCAACGTTCTGCGGTTCCTTCTCTTTTCTTTCTTCAAACTCTGGTTTCACGATCTTTCCTTTCACGATATCCAACACTTGATTCTTAGCAAGGATGAGGTCAATCCTTGTCTTCCACACTCTGAATTTAGAAGCTCCATCTAACTTGTTCTCTGACTTCATAGAATAAGTCATGGTTGCTTTGACTTGGTCAAACCCAAGATTTGACCAAAAACTCAAACTTCACGTCTTGGCTTGCTGAGAGTACCAGGAGATGCGCTAAGCTAGGGTGCATTGATCTATCCAGAGATTAGGTAAATTCCTTCACTCAAGGTGCCTCAACAAGAGGATTAGGGTTTCTACAACTGCACCTGCTAGTAACTCTAGCGGCAGTGCTATGGTGACTGCTCCTGCTAGAAACCCTAGCAGCAGTTCTTCAACGAGCTTAGTATCCTTACGGCTATGTTTCCTTCTAGTGGGTAGACTGAATGAAGGAGGTGTGGGACCATAACCTGTTGGAATATAATGGATGTGCTCATTTTACCATTGACAATATCTCTATTGTCACCCAACCATAGGCCGAAGCCACCTGCCGAGCACCTTAACCTTGACAGAGAATCACTCTGGAAGCAAACCCTAGGCTAGATATCCAAACAAAGGGTAGCGCACCTTTAACCAAGGATAGCGCACCAACAAGAGCTAATCAGATAGTCCAAACCCTAGCCAAGAGATATTCCAAGCCAAAACATAACTGCTAGTTGCAGCAGCTGCACCAACAGCTCTCCTGAAACCTGCGCACAAAACTAAGCATTGCAATGCGCACAAGTGTTACTCTGCAATTCTGAGACTGCCTGCCAAAATGAAGATTGGCCTTCTGTATTTATAGTAATTTTGGCTAACTGCCTAGGCTGACTTCTTATTCTGGGTATCTATCTGTTTAGTATATTATTATTTCTTTTGGTCGACTTCTTCTCTTGGAGGCTAATAACCTAATACAAATTATCTTCTTGAGTCGACAAGTCTTCTAGGGTTATTATCCAACTCATTAGGGTTTCTTCTTGCTTCCCGAAGTATTCTATTCTTGTCAGGTTTACACATGGAGGTAAATACCTTCCACAGCTACCATAATATCAACATCTTCATCATCTCCCCCAGCATGTCCTTCATTATTCTCTTCTATGCTTACATTTTATTCTTGTTTCTTTTGTGTAGAGGAGGAAATCCTATGTGTGTGGGGGGCAGAGGAAGATTGTACATTAGTTGCATCTTTACCTCTTTTCCTTGTTTGTTTTTGGTGTCACTGAGTGTTTGAACTAACCTCAATGACAAAATCATCATTGCATATATGTTTCTCCTTCTTCTTGGGAGTATTTGGGTTGATATCATCAATTCCTTCAGCAATTCTTGTGAAAATATTATGATATCCCATGGACGCCAAATTTTTAGAGAACAACCCTTCGGGGTCAAAACCTTTCACAGGTTTTGTTTCCTTTATATTAAATGCGTTAATCATTTCATAAAATTCAATTAAATGGGAGGAACTTCTCACAGTTGTATTGGAAACATTAAAAGCTAATGAAATGAATTGTTGCTTTCTTTATTTATCAAAAAAGATAGACAATGCTTTATATTGTCTATAGAAATCTGCAAAAAAATACCTATCACAAACAAATGTAGGGACAAGAAATGGGCTTCCCGGATAACCATACAATCTAATATAAGTATGGTCTTCTTGATGTACAAAAACTCCCTTTGAGAAAATCTTCTGCTTCTTGAGTTATCCTTGTTGGTGCTACTCCAGTCAACATGTATCTAAATTCCTTAATAAATTTATCTTGAATAAGGAAAAAGTGGAATGGCGCCTTATGTTTCCAAAGAATAGGGTACCAGAATTGGACTGGTTCATTCTCAACATCCAAATTACTTCTTAAAGGAAATACCTCAAAAACATTGCAATAAGCAACATCCAAGACCAAATATGCAGTCATGAAAAACCTTTGAGTCTTTAAATAATTGGCCAGCTGATAGGAAATATCATTTGAATTACCTCACCCCAGTCAAATATAGTTTCTTTTTGACGAGAAAAATGCAAGACATACAAAACTGACCTAGGAATGTGAGAAGTAGATTCTCGTCCCATCAAATACGCAAAAAACAATGAAAAATCCCTATATGGCTCCGCCAATAATGATATATCAATCGTTGAAAGGTCACCCGACATTTCTATGGAAGGAGCCATGAAATCCTTTAACAAATTCACGCCACCACCCTAGGAATCCATAAAAGATTTAACATCTAGGAGCTTTAGATTTTTGTTGGAAGCGGGCAGCCTAAGCATCCTTTTAAAAATTTTGGGAGTTAATGGAACAGGGTTCTTCCCTTCAAATACTACTCGAATTTTTCTAATTTTTGAATCAAACCAGTGGGTACACTATGAAACCAGCTCCCTGAAGTCAAAGACTTTGGGAATGCAACCAGCATTCACTAAGCTAGTCATCCAAAAAAAATTATTTTTCTTATGCTCGAAAGTTAGACTTTGAAACTATTGATATGCATTAGACCAATGGAAGTCTTTATCTTGTGACGTGAGAGAGTTAACAGTATCTCCAAAAAAAGGCTCTTTCATCCTTCTAGTTGTCATGTTTCTTATTCTTCCAATTCATTTTGATATACGTGACACTAAATTACAAGCTCAAGCTACTTAAAGGCTAAGTGTATGAACAACATTTACTAAAACATCCCTTCAATACATAGAAATTTCCTTCGAAATATGGGCAACCATAAATGGAAGTTATTTTTAAAAGAAAGTGGTTCATGGGAAAATGGGATAATTAATCCACATTACTTTTCCATCTTGTGAATCGGAACTCATTAATGTACCATAAATGACCCTTGAACAATGTGCAAGGCACACGATATCCATGAGGATTTTACTAAGTGTGGAACAAGGGTGGAGAGAGATATTTCTTTTAGAAGTTTAGTTGTGTGGAAGTGAAGGATGTGCAAGAGTGCGGGAATATGGAGTGTGTGGATACAAAGGTTGTAAGGGATTCTCCGCACAAGGGTTGTGCAGGAGTATAAGTGCGGAGGGAAGTGTGCAGGAGAATGGGTGTGCAAAAGAAAGGATTGCACAGAGAAAATGGTTGGCATTAGGTTCCCTGCACACAAAAATGGAAAATGACTAAGTGTTGGCATGTGCAAAAGATAGGTTGTGAAGAGGGAAAGTTTGTGCGGAGCGCAAAGGCATAGTTTTATAATAGAGAATCTTTGCACCACACAAGGAATCCCTGCACAACACAAGTCATAAAAATGACTAATTATTGTGTACAAATGGAAATTTTTCCCAATCATATAATGAAACTGTAAGCACATGGTGGAATATGAAATTAAAAGGAAAGGGGCGGGGAAGGGTTCTATACATTGTTAACTTGGAAGTCAAAGGTGATACATGAAAATGGATCAACAATAAGCTATATAATAAAGTACAATGAAAGGTCTAACTAAATGATTTAATATGAATATAAATCTCATATATACTTTCTTAACATTGTAGTAATAAAAGGTACCTTTCGACTAAGAGGATCTAAGGCACAATGGTAAGTTAGTCTTCTCAATTGTGAACAAGGGTAAGTATCTTCAATACACAAATGTAGGAATACAAATCATTTCAAAACAATTCTAGAAGGTACCTTATATAAATTCTATAACATATCCAATCATGAATAAACCATTTAATTCCCTTCCAAAAGAAAAACCCCAAAAAAATGCTCTTTTCTACAAAATCCACAAATTTTTGCGCAAATATTGAGCAGAAAGGACATTACAGGATGTGCTCACAAGATACCTTAGGGAAACCATTGATTATCTCACTAATGATCCTTCTATAGGGCATGATAACCTTTTTTCCCTAAGAAAAAATAATTTAAAAATTTGCATGCAATCATGCATGCATAATTTAATACTAGCATTTTCTATAGGGAAATTAACTAACTCTACAAGATTAAATAAGGTCTCTAATTAGGGATTCATGTTAATTTATATGAACCTAGCACCCGGAACTTAACTCGAAATAAACTCACTTTATTTATTAAATGCGCATCTAGTTTTTAACCAAACATTACAGCGGAATCATCGACAGGAAACCAATCACATTGCACAAAGATTTTGGGTAAACACCCTTGGAAAAACCCATAAGGGAAAACCAGTACCTTGTTGATTTTATTCATTAAAATCTTGGACTCCCATCCTGGGATAATGGCCCATCATAGGAATACAATGCATCAATAGCCTAGCCCACCTTGTTGTTATCTCCCTTTCTTCCCCTTTGCACCCTTCCTTAGCCCTGCCCACTCACACTTGGATGAACTACTCTTCACCCATTTAATGAGATCTCCTCATTGTCCACTCAATGTGTTTCATCCTCTCGCTTAGGCTTCCTTTTATAACATTGAGTTAACCCTAAATCCAAAACCCTAGATCTCCTTCGAAGTGATCAACGGATGAGATCTAATCTCACGTTCACTTTAGATCTATCGGTTAGGGTTTAATCAACTCACTTAATTTAATAATGCCAATAACTTAGGAATTTAACTTAATTAATCTCACATTAATATAAAAGGTCATTCACTTTAATTATTTACTCATAAAGTGAATTCCCTATGTTTCTGAGAGGTTACAAGGACGAGTACCACATGATAGACATCAAGCCTATGTGGAAGTACATGTTTGATGATAAATATTAACACTCCTCCTGAGTTCTGGCACCCATAGAACATCTGTCACTCTCAACACACCTCCTGACTCCATATGTAATGGCATTATCCCATATCCCTTCACTACATGCTTGGTCCACTTACCAAGTTCCACATTAATATATGAGTTAGACTCTATGAATCTCTTGAAAAACTCTCGTGCTCCTATTATATGACATGTGGCTCCATTATCTATCAACAATGCACCATTTGAAATGGTGCCCAAGGAATTCTGGGAAACAAGTAAGAACTTTGTCTGTTCAAACTTCTTGGTAAACTCATCATCTTGAGTCTGTATCAACGCAATTACCTTTGGTTGCATCTCGTTTCCACCCTTATTCTTGTTCGAACATTGACCTGCATAGGTCCCAAACTTGTGACATGCATAGCACTTAACTTTGGTCATGTCCTTCTTCTTATCGTTTTGAGAGGTAGATTATCCACTGGAAAAATTCTTGAAATTTACCTTATTTCCATGGATGGAAAGAGCATCGTTCTCATCATCATTCTTGTACTTGACTCCATTCATCTCTTCATCCCAAATTTCTTCCTGAACGAATTCATCCCACAACCTTGACCAATCAGGGAACTTCCCACATGCCACGATCCCTTTGATGAACAGTGTCCACTCCTTCCTGAATCCTTTGAGCATTGTTCTCACCAACTCTGAATCATCCATTGTTTCTCCTATTGCATCCATTTTATCTCGAACATGTTRRATCCAGGTGAGATAAGTTGCCATCGTATATGATCCTGTCATCTTYGTRTCTTTGAGCTTCTCTCTCGGCACCATTTTTGGATTCTCATTCTTACTCTGAAATAAACTCTTCATAGCCTTTGACATGTCCCTARCARTTGTATTTCCARATAAATGAAGGATCAAGTGATCCTTCACTCCATCTAGAATAATCCTTYTGCCTTTCATGTCMTTTAGCTTATGGGTGACCAGATCTTTTAGATCCRCTAGTGGRGCCATAATGGAGTTAGAAAAMTCYCAAATGTCATTCTCCATTAACACCAACATGATMTTCTCCTTCCAAGGACTATAGTTGGAAACCCCATCCAATCTATCCTCAAATTGAAAACCAAATGCAGCCATCTCCGAAACCTACTGACAAATTCAAATTTTACTTAGGAATTTAACTTAATTAATCTCACATTAATATAAAAGGTCATTCACTTTAATTATTTACTCATAAAGTGAATTCCCTATGTTTCTGAGAGGTTACAAGGACGAGTACCACATGATAGACATCAAGCCTATGTGGAAGTACATGTTTGATGATAAATATTAACACTCCTCCTGAGTTCTGGCACCCATAGAACATCTGTCACTCTCAACACACCTCCTGACTCCATATGTAATGGCATTATCCCATATCCCTTCACTACATGCTTGGTCCACTTACCAAGTTCCACATTAATATATGAGTTAGACTCTATGAATCTCTTGAAAAACTCTCGTGCTCCTATTATATGACATGTGGCTCCATTATCTATCAACAATGCACCATTTGAAATGGTGCCCAAGGAATTCTGGGAAACAAGTAAGAACTTTGTCTGTTCAAACTTCTTGGTAAACTCATCATCTTGAGTCTGTATCAACGCAATTACCTTTGGTTGCATCTCGTTTCCACCCTTATTCTTGTTCGAACATTGACCTGCATAGGTCCCAAACTTGTGACATGCATAGCACTTAACTTTGGTCATGTCCTTCTTCTTATCGTTTTGAGAGGTAGATTATCCACTGGAAAAATTCTTGAAATTTACCTTATTTCCATGGATGGAAAGAGCATCGTTCTCATCATCATTCTTGTACTTGACTCCATTCATCTCTTCATCCCAAATTTCTTCCTGAACGAATTCATCCCACAACCTTGACCAATCAGGGAACTTCCCACATGCCACGATCCCTTTGATGAACAGTGTCCACTCCTTCCTGAATCCTTTGAGCATTGTTCTCACCAACTCTGAATCATCCATTGTTTCTCCTATTGCATCCATTTTATCTCGAACATGTTAGATCCAGGTGAGATAAGTTGCCATCGTATATGATCCTGTCATCTTTGTATCTTTGAGCTTCTCTCTCGGCACCATTTTTGGATTCTCATTCTTACTCTGAAATAAACTCTTCATAGCCTTTGACATGTCCCTAGCAATTGTATTTCCAAATAAATGAAGGATCAAGTGATCCTTCACTCCATCTAGAATAATCCTTCTGCCTTTCATGTCATTTAGCTTATGGGTGACCAGATCTTTTAGATCCACTAGTGGAGCCATAATGGAGTTAGAAAAATCCCAAATGTCATTCTCCATTAACACCAACATGATATTCTCCTTCCAAGGACTATAGTTGGAAACCCCATCCAATCTATCCTCAAATTAAAAACCAAATGCAGCCATCTCAGAAACCTACTGAAAAATTCAAATTTTACTGGCATGGACTTGTTGCCTTGTCCTACTACCCACCTCCCATACCCCTTCCTGAATCTTCCCACATTCTTTTGTTGTTGCCCGGGTCCTTTTCTTCTTGTTTTCCGGGCCTGCCCTAAAATATGCCTAGTTTCCCAAACCTTTGCCGGCTAACCTGGGGCTACCCAGTTGGTTTTCATGTCCTTGTTGGCATCTTCCCACTGTGTTGACGGTTGTTTTGGTTGACCGGCGGCTAGTTGTTTGTTGGTGACTGTTGATCGGCTACTCCTCAACCTAGAGGTTGCCTCCTCTACAACCCGACCACCCTGCACCCTCTGATCCTTAGCTCCTTCATGTTTTCTACTGTCTATATGGCCCTCCACGCACAGCCATCACAATACCAATCGGCGGTTGTTTCTCTCTTCGGCAGCTAACTCCTATAGTCGTCACTTATGCCCACCTGCGGCTCCATTACTTAGCTCGTACGGATCCTCTCTTCAACTGGCAGTTATTATGTTGTCGGTTGTTTCCAATTATTTACTCTACTCACGACCCTTGTTGTCAACTCCCTTTCTACAGTCGTCACTCTACTTACAACCATTTTTTTCAACTCCCTTGCACCTTTTGCAAGTGACCACACCCACACAGACCTGCAATCTTCAGTGTTTGTCACCAGTTGGTTCCACAACCCACGATCTCCCTTCGATGGCTCAGACCATATGTCATACGGACCATACGATAGCTTTACGATTTTTCCATTTTCTTTTTTTAATTTTTTATCTCTCCAACCTGTAGGAAAATAATAAAAAATTAAAATATTGTCTGTGTAAAAGAAAAAAAATGACTGCTATGTTTTTTGTAATTTTTGGGTTTTACTTTTACCCTCCCTGCAGACTTGAAAAACAAAAAAAAATTGTTCCTTCCTTAGATTTTATGTTGTGATACCATGTTAATTTATCTGAACCTAGCACTCGTCTCTTAAATCGAAATAAAATCACTTTATTTATTAAATGCCAATCTAGGCTTTAAACACACATTACAGTGGAAGCATTAACAGGAAACCAAACACATTGCATAAAGATTTTGGGTAAACACCCTTGCAAAAACCCCTAAAGGAAAACTAATACCTTGTTGATTTTATTCATTAAAATCTTGGGCTTCCATCCTAGGATAATGGTCCATGAGAGGAATACAATACAGAAATATCATATCCCACCTGGTTGTTATCTCCCTTGTTACCCCTTTACACCCTTCCTTAGCCATACCCACTCACACTTGGATGAACTACTCTTCACCCACTCAATGAGATCTGCTCATTGTCCACTGAGTGTGTCTCGTCCTCTCACTTAGCCTACCTTTTATAACATTGAATTAACCCTAAATATAAAACCTTAGGTCTCCTCCAAAGTGATCAAAAGTTGAGATCTAATCTCACATTCACTTTAGATCTAACGACTAGGATTTAATCAACTAACTTAAGTTAATAATGCCAATAACTTAGGCATTTAACTTAATTAATCACACATTAATCTAAAAGGTCATTCACTTTAATTATTGACTCATAAAGTGAATTTCCTAAGTTTATGAGAGGTTACAAAGATGACTTACACATGCTAGACACCGATCCTATGTGGAAGTACTTGTCTGATGCTAAATACATCAACAATGCAATCCCTCCATGCATAAGGAATTAACTCTTGAGTTGTTAGGAATCAAAAACCTATTAAAATTTTTGGAACATGTTGAGAAATAAGAGATGTCTTTTCATGAAATTATCGAACACATACATCTTAGTTTGAAGTTTGTAGATGCTCCTCTAATCTGAATTTTTGTTCCAATTTTGATCCAAGAATTTGTTCCTGGAGTTTTCTCCAAGTGTATGCTACAATATTTTTCATTTCCAATCAAATTGGGCTTACTAATTGATCATATAACCATCTCCTAAAGGTACCCTTCTTCCACCGGAACCCCTGAGTTGCAAAGGTTGTATGAAGGAGTGTACAAATAACAAGTGTAAAAGGGCTTAACCCACTTCACCGAAGGATTGTGTATCTCTTCCAATGAGAAATGTAAAATTTCCACCCCAACAAGAACCAAAACTAATCAAGATTTTGCACAATCAGAGCACACTCTCAACAACTCTCCATGTAAATTTCAAGAGTACTACATCCATCCATGATTAGGGTGCATAAACTTTGCATCTCATGTCCACCCTTCTTCTTCTTTTCAACAATTATTCTCATGTCCATACATCAACAATTAAGTCGCTCCATGCATAAGGAATTAACTCTTGAGTTCTTGGGAATCAAAACCCCGTTAAAATTTTTGGAACGTGTTGGGAAATAAGAGATGTATTTTCATGAAATTCTAAAACACATACATCTTAGTTTGAAGTTTGTATATGCTCCTCTACTCTGAATTTTTGTTCCAATTTTGATCCAAGAATTTGATCCATAGGTTTTCTCCAAGTGTATGCTCCAATATTTCTCATTTCCAATCAAACTGGGATTACTAATTGATCACCTTACCATCTCCTAAAGGTAACCTTCTTCCACTGGAACCCATGAGATGCAAAGGTTGTATGAAGGAGTTTACAAATAACAAGTGTAAAAGGGCTTAACCCACTTCAATGAAGAATTGTATATCTCTTCCATTGAGAAATGTAGAATTCCCACCACAACGATAACCAAAAATAATCAAGATTTTGCACAATCATACCACACTCTCAGCAACTCTCCATGTAAATTTCAAGTGTATCACATCCATCCATCATTAGGGTGTATGAACTTTGCCTCTCATGTCCACCCTTCTTCTTCTTTTCAAAATACGTGTGCAAAATGTCACATGAATATGCAAGCATAATTCCTAATTTTTAATTAACTAATATGCCTATGATTCACCCATATCTTAACTACTTTTCCTCTTTTCTCTCATCCACTTTCCATCCTACCCTTTTTTTTATGTGTTTTCACCCATCAAATAGAGACCAAAATTTTTTTTTTTTCTCAAACTTGGAAAGTTCCAAATAATCTTCAATTGTTGATCATGAAGACCCAACAAGTTTTAAATCAGCTTGAGTATTGTAGTTCTTCATCATGAAAGGCTAACAAAGATGGTTTCTCTTTTGAACAAAAGAGAAGAAAATAAAAGATATTAAAAGAAGGATATTGTTTATGTCCATCTTCTCACTAAATAGCCCTACGTGTTAGCTTCATCCAACATTTTACAGAATCTAAAACAAAGCTCATATGCCCAAAAAGTGTCATTTTTCTCCCACATTATGCTACCCCATATTTATCCGTTTAACATTTTCCTTATTCTCCACTCTCCATACTTAGTCATTTTTCCTCATTTTCCTCCATCTTTCCTTGCTCCATACTTGGTCATTTTCGTTCATTCCTCTTTTCCTTCCTCTCTACTCTCTACACTTCCATACTTAGTCATTTTCACTACTACTCTATTCTACACACTGTACTCTATACTTAGACATTTTTCCAATATTCCACGTCATTTCCATATTTAAGTATTTCCAAATTTAACCATTTCCATACTTAATCGTTTCCATTTTCATATTCATGTTCATATTTCAATTTTCGTTTTCCATTTTCCTTTTACTTTTTCCTTTTCCATTTCCGTTTTTCCACTTTACTTTTCCATATTTCATATTTTATATTTCATTTCTATTTCCATACGTCTTTCACATAACTCTATGACTTGTCTCCCCAATACTTACGTCATTTTTCATGACTTACCACGTTTTTCTCATTTTTTACATTAAGTCTTTTATTGCATATGCAGAAGACCCTCCTTCACCTATCCCTTGACCTCTCCTCCCTCAATTCTCAATTTGCAATTCCCACTTCCGCATTACCCAAATTGGACTTTTCATGACTTAGTCATTTTTCTGAGTTTTACATTTGGTTTTTATTGAATCCTATACATGGTTTATTTTTTACTTTTGAATGTGGATGCGAGAGACCATACCCTCATTTCCGCCTTCCATTCCTAGTCCTGGAACCCACATGCAAACCCGCAATACTCAATTTTCACTTCCCACTTCCGCATTACCCAAATTGCACTTTTCATGACTTAGTCATTTCACTAATTTTCACATTTGGTTTTTTCTCAATCCTATACATAGTTTATTTTTTACTTTTGAATGCAGATGCAGTAGACCATACCCTCATTTCCACCTTCCACTCCTAGTACCGCAACACACATTATTCATCACCCGTGTGATTTATCTTTTCTCATATCTCCCTACCCCCGCCCTCATTTCCACCTTCCACTCCTAGTTTCGCAACCCGCATTACTTATCACTCACATGACTTATCATGTGCATTACTTATCTTTTCTCATATATCCCTACCCTCGAAACTGCATCCCTACATCATACTTAGTCATTTTTATCGAGTTTTATCTCCTCACCTACCTCCTCCACTTCCCCTGCATGACTTATCACATGCATTACTTATCTTTTCTCATATCTCCCTACCCCCATGACCCACATTAGTACATCATACTTAGTCATTTTTATCAAATTTTATCTCATCACCTACCTCCTCTACTTCCACATTCTCATAACTCCACCAACACTTCATTTAAATTTTTAATATTATTTCTTATCCTAAGTCTCTTCCCTCTTTTCTTGGGCATACCTCCAATGACATGTGGCAGTGTCGTGGACTTACTATATTGGGACACATGGAAATGAGGTGGACCTATCCCTGGGTGATATGTGGCAGTGAGATGGACCTATCATATTGGACACATCGCAATGAACTGCACCTAGCCCTGAGTGGCACATGGATGGACAGAGATAATTGGGCAATGACTTGGCATGATGACTAGACGATAATATTGCAATCAAAAGATACTCTATGCACAAGCTACGAAGAATCCTATGGCTCTCTCTACTTCATTCAAAAATAACATGGAGACGAAATTTGTTTATAAATATATTATGAGAAGCCTCCCACAATGCATGTGGGATAAAGAAAGTTGAATTTGCAAATCAAAGGCCCAGATTTCACAAGGAGAGATCAACAGTGGTCGAGTCTCCATCTTCCAGAGCTCTTAACTTTCATCCTGACATCCAATTTGAGAAAACGAGAGCTCGTTGAAAAGGTAATGAGATGAAAAACACATTGGAATTGGTTTCAATGGCTGAAATATCAGTTATCATGCCTAAAAATTAAATTACAGTCCGGACTATTTTTGGGCTTCGAAACCAATTATTTTTGGAAAATAATTTATTTAAAGAAATTTATAAACTTCTAAGGTGGGTCCCATATGATGGCATGAATATCAAATCTCATATTTACCAAAGGGATTAATTCATTGCAGCAAAAGGGACACATAAAACCCTAACTAAAAAGTAGTTTCAAAAAGATGAAGAAGAGATTATAAAAGAGAAAAGGAAGCAGATTCAAGGTGTTGGCAGTCAGTTGTTAGAGATTTTTCCATAGGGGTATTTTTGTTGGAAGCAAGTTTTGGTCTTTCCAAATATTTGTGAATCAATCTTCCTTACTTTCTCCTTCATATTTGTTTCTACTCAACTCTCTCAATATTCTTCCATACACTCCCCGTGACATTTCAAGTCCATAGAAGAAAAATCTCTGCTTGTAAAAAGTAGATGCAGTTTATTTCAGTTTATGTCATTGTCATTGAAATCTTGTTGAGTTTGTTTCTTCCCTCTTATTTCAGACATTGTTAAAAAAAAAATTAGTTGGAATATTATTACAAATATCTCCCACAAAGAACTATTTCAGGTCATTACATTAGTGATTTTTCGTACTTTCAGTCGAAAGCATGATATTTCAAATGTATCGTCCATCAAAATTGTTTTTGAGTTGTAATGAAGTGATCATCTAAATTTCTTTGATGACCTGTCCATTTTACTTTTCTTTCATATTGCAAAGTCATACCTTATTTTTTATTCACATTATTTTAAATGGAAGGCAAAATACCTTTTGAAAGTGAACTATGTACAAATCTCTTTCAGTTATATTTATTCACTTATATTTACATGAATAAGATGATGTGCTTAATGAATAAATCTTCTAAATGAGAGCTTTGTTGGAATATATTTTTGGGTTTTCTCTTTAGCACTCACCCATTGCATTTATCTAGATCTATACAAAGAATCTTCCAATATATCAAAAGAGCAGAACCACCTCTCTAAAAACGAGGAGAGTCTTTCTTGTTCCCCACAAGACTTTCTCTCAAATGTTGGTCATTTTCCCTTGACAGAAAAAATGATCAACATTTTTGGCGACCATATTGGGGAATGATTCGTTTTCAAGAAATCTGATACTTTTAGAATCATATATTATTGGAAAACTATAAGTTGTCTGGTCAAGTCTTGGAAAAATATCTAGTAGATTGTTTTAAGATGAAATTGGTTCATGAAAACATTGTTCAATGAGCATCAAATGTCCTTGAAGACATGTTATTGAAGTTTTAGGCACAAGTTAGTTATGACAACTTCTACATAACCAAAGAACCGTCCAATATTTGGGAGGATGAGCTCCCTAGTGACTCCATCATTAAAACTCCAGATTTTGAAGAAAGATTCCCTAGCGACTCCATCAAAAATATTCCAGAAATTCAAGAAGATCTATATGATTACTCCTCCAAGGAGTTTCTTTCATGTTGTGATGATATTTTACCTTCCCCACCAATCCCAACAAAAAAATTTCAAATTACAATAAAGGGAGAAAGTACCCAAAGAAAGAAACGGTTGCATAGAGGTCCACTGAATTTGCAAGGAGAAGTTCATCCCTTGCCAAATATTTCCATGGACAAGTTTCTCATGTTCTTCAGAAATACTTCAGAGGATACAGAGAAACATTTAGTTAAGTTTGATAGTGCTTGTGATATTTACAATGTTGTCGATTGTTTATCCTAACTCTAAAGGAAAATGCTAGTGAATGGCTTTATTCATTGTTGCCCGGAACCATCACTAGTTGGGATGTAATAGAAAATGTATTTGTCGACAAATACTTCCCTAGGAAATATCCATATTCTATTTTCTTGAAGTTGGTTGAAATCTGGATGAAAGAGGAAGAGATAGTCAAATATTTCACTTTCGGATTTGTGAAAGTCCTTCATGAGATTCCTCGAGAAATGTTTCCAAATGATGTCATCACTTTTAGTTGTTATGAAAATGTCTTTCCCGTGAATATGAGATTTTTATTGAAGCAGGAGAGGAAGTACAGCTGGAAAGAGTTAATGCAACGAGTTCAAGTGATTGAAAGAAATATTCATGAAACCAGTGCTAATATCTTAAACTTCTCAATATTGTTCCAAGACAATGGAGGAAAGGATTTTAATAGAAGAAAACGTTGATGAAAGATGTGAAAAAAAATTTACATCATATTTTATTCTTGAAACTGAAAGTTAAAACCCTATTGTCTCAATTCAAGAAGAATACCATCTGCCACAAGCTCCATGGGAGGGAAATTTTAACCTCTCGTATGCTCAATTTCATAGTAATGATCACGATTACTTTAAGGACAGATTTGAAGAACCTACAAAAGATGTACATGAAGATTTCAATCAACATGGTCATAGTGAAAATATTGCAATGGGTTCTCAAATGCCACAACCAGTTTATACAAAGCCGAAAGAGGAATTTCTACATTGGATGAACAAAAGTGATGATAAAAGTTATCACTTTACATTAAACCTTAAAGTTATTGATTTCTTGTCTGGAGCAGAGCTTAATGAAGAAGAGATCTTCCAAGCATCAAAAGAAGAAGGGAATTTGCAACAAGAGGTTCCATGGGTGGTATATTTTATTTTTGAAGACAATGAGATTGTTGGTGAACAACAAAAGACAGCCCTAAAGTTCCCCACAAATGTTCAACAACAATTTATTTTTGCAACCTCACCATGGCAACATGGTCATTGTATGATGAAATAATATCTCCAAAACATGGCCAATGAAACAACACTCTCATTCAAAGATGGGAGTAATCAGATTAATTGGTTATGTACATGGATACATTGGAAGTCTACTTACACTTGCAAGTATCCCTTCTCTCCAAGTACCTTAGGATAGGTATATTTTGTCTTCTCATGTATATAATTTTGTCTTTCAATAAATTTTTCCCAATAAGCAGTTGTTGGATCAAGATAGTGGATTGGGATGACTCTGTATCCCAATGGATGAAGGCATTTGGTCTTGTTCTGGGTCCTCAACAACCCACAGGGGGTCATTGTCCCATAGTTGGAGCCAAATGTTGATGTGTTTTCACCCATCAAATAGAGACAAAAAAAAAAATATTTTTTCCCACTTGAAAAGTTACAAATAATCTTCAATTGTTGATCATTAAAACCCAACAAGTTTTAAATCAACTTGAGTATTCCAGTTCTTCATCATTAAAGTCTAACAAAGATGGTTTATCTTTTGAACAAAAGAAAAGATACTAAAAGAAGGAAATTGTGTATGTCCATCGGATGTGTCAGCTTCATACAACATTTTACGGAATCTAAAACAGAGCTCATATGCCCAAGATATGTCATTTTTCTCCCACATTGTATTGTCCCATATTTAGCCATTTACCATTTACCTTATTCTCCACTCTCCATACTTAGTCATTTTTTCTCATTTCCTTCATCTTTCCTTGCTCCATACTTGGTCATTTTTGTTCCTTCCTCTCTACTCTCTACACTTCCATAATCATTTTCACTACTACTCTATACTAATCCCCATACTTAAACAGTTTTCCAATCTTCCACACCAATGCCATATTTAACTATTTCCACATTTAACCATTTCCATTTTCATATTCCATTTTCTTTTCCATTTTCAAATTCATATTCATATTTCAATTTTCATTTTCCATTTTCAATGTTCATTTTCCAACTTTTTCCTTTTCCATTTTCCATGTCCATTTTCCTTTTACTTTTTTTTCTTTTCCATTTTACTTTTTCCTTTTCCATTTTACTTTTCTATATTTCATATTTTCCTTTTTCCATATTTTATATTTCATTTCAATTTCCATACTTTCACGTAACTCTATGGCTTCCCTCCCCAACACTTAGTCATTTTTCATGATTTAACACTTTTTACTATTTTTTTACATTAAATCTTCTATTGTGGATGAGTGAGACCCTCCTTCATCCATCCCTTGACCTCTCCTCCCACAAGTCCGCAAACCCGCAATACTCAATTTGCACTTTCCACTTCTGCATTACCCAAATTGCACCCTTCATGAATTAGTCATTTTATTGAGTTTTACATTTGGTTTTTACTGAATCTTATACTTAGTTTATTTTTTTACTTTTGAATGCGGATGCGGGAAACTATACCCTCATTTCCACCTTCCACTCCTATTCATGCAACCCCAATGAATTAACACCCGCATTACTTGTCACCCGCCTAACTTATCTTTTCCACCTTCCACTCCTAGTCATGCAACCCGCATGACTTGTCACCCGCATTACTTGTCACCCGCATGACTTATCTTCTCTCATATCTCTATACCCCCACAACCCGCATCCCTACATCATACTTAGTCATTTTTACTGATTTTTATCTCCTCACCTACCTCCTCTACTTCCGCATTCTCGTACTCCACAAACACTTCATTTAATTTTTTGATATTATTTCTTATCCTAAGTTTCTTCTCCCTTTTCTTGTGCATACCTTCAATGACATGTGGTTGTGATGTGGAACTACCATATTGGGACATGTGGAAATGAGATGGACATATCCCTGGGTGACATGTGGCAGTGAGAAGGACCTATCATATGTGGACACGAGGTAATGAAGTGGACCTGCCCCTAGGCGACTGTTACACATCAAAATTACTCACTTCGATAGTGTCGCAAGTGTCGTCATTACAAGTGTCGCATTTTGCTCACAAGTGTCACAAGTATCAGGAAAAGCATACTTCCATAATGCCTATGTCGTACCTATAACAACATCAGAAAGACATTTGAAACACCTCAAACATTTTATTTGGAAGAAGATGAATGGTTAATTGGGTTTATGAACCTCTTGCCATTTGAAAGAACCACAAAAATTGAGTTTTTAGAGGAGAGCGCTCCCCTATACCTCTCTCAGGAGTGCTGGCGCTCCCCTATAGACTATCAAGGAGCGTTATAACACTCCATATGCCCTTTTGGAGGAGCGCTACTATTTTCAGGAGTGTTGGCGCCCCCCTATACATTACTAGGAAGCGTTATAACGCTCTAATTTCCCTTTTGAGGGAGCGCTACCTATTCTGGGCAACAATTGGTTTGTTGAGAAGAATGGGGGAAAGATCTCTTCAATCTTTGAAGGCAGTTGGATTCGAATCTTTAATCAAGCCATTGTCTTAGGGAATATCCCTAACTGAAGGAGGAAAATCCTCAACTTACCCCAAAGATATCTCTAGTGGTTGGGCCTCTTTAAACCTATATAAGCAGGCCCTCTCATGGTGAAAAGAAGAAGGATTGGAAGCATGAAACCTATGATCTCATAGGAAACACACAGTGAAGTGGAGAATAATCAGTGAAGCTATTGTCATTATGATCGTGGGTCTTTTGATCAAGGGTTAGACAAAGAGGACTTGATGAAGTTGTTGCACTCGCATCTACGGTTGTAAGTTTCCTTCGTTGTTGTTCTCATTAATATGATATGCTTGGCTTGTTTCTTTCAAATCTGTGTTTGATCTCACATTGATTTGTCTCTAATAGATAGGTCTATTTTGAGCTAATATCAATAGAGTAGGAAGTGGTTGTACTTTTGTTTGTCTACAAGGCTTATCGAGGAGTGAAAGATTGGAGCTCAACTTGGACCGTGCAGGGACAAACACCTGTAAAAGGTACTTCTTTTCTCCTTCCTCCTCACACATTAGTTTATCTAGATCTAAAAGGAAGTCAGTGTCCACGATAATCATCTTTTTTCTTTAGAGTTAAGAGTCTAGCTCTCAAGAGGAGATCTACCTATCCGCAGGGAGATTTTCCTTCAACAGAAATTGGCGACTCCACTGGGGAGCGAATCGAAACTTTTCAGTTTTGGTTTTCCTCATAGAATTTGTCTTGCTCTTTGATATTCTTAGACCTTGTTCACCCCGTATGTCTGATTTCACTTACTGATTGAATCGTTAGTCTATCACATGCATCTTGATTAACAAAAATTTGACTGAATTTTGGGTTTTTGGACAATTTTCTGAGGTTTTGAAGCCTGGCACCCCTGTGCCTATGTTAGCCCAGCGCCAGCACTCCCTAGAAGTCTTAGACAGATCTTTATAACACTCTGGTGTCCCTTACACTAGAGCGCCAGCCTCTCCTTTGCAAAAATACCTTCCAAAATTGCATTTTCTAAGGTCCAGACCCTGTTTTTTCACTTGCTGAGTTTCTTTGTGATTCAATGCTTCTTCCCATTGACCTTTGACATCCTTCCTTCTGAGGAATGAGCACCTTGTTGTTCAGATTTTGTGCCCTTCTTCCTTATTGTTGAGTTTTTCTGTTGTTGAGAGCTTGAAATCAATCCACTGCTTTCCTCTCTCCTATCCGACTGAGCGGGAACTCTGGTGAAGGGCACCAGCAATCTGTGAATCATCTTATTTGGTTCTTTGAGGTCATTGTTCTTAAACATTTCTTTTTTGTGTGAATTATTTGATTTTTCTTTGTTATCTTTTGTTTTATGTTTGCTTCTTGTTTCAATCATAGAAAGAGGGTGTGTATCATGTGTGCGAAATCTGATCATGCTTGTCTGAATCTCCTTGATTTGAAAGGGTAATTAGCAGGAGAAGTTTTTGCATTGAATTAATCATCATTCGCATACAAACGACAAAGATACATCTTAGTGATTGGTTTGCTTATTAGAAGGCATTTTTGAAAATGTTTTAGCATTGCATTGGATTCGATTGAGAACCAATTGATTGAGGACATTTCATATTAGTGTTTCAGAGTGAAAACGACTCTTTCTCTTTCCCTTAAATAGGTGTTCATTGAAAAGAAATGATTGCTTATCATCTTTCATGCATTTTTTTGTGAATTGAGTCCCCATTCCATCAGTTTCACTTTCGTACACCCTTTGAGTAAAGAACAACTGTAAAACAAACTCGAATTAAAAATTATCTAGAACATTTTTTGTTTTTAGGATCTTCCACCAACTGTAGACTAGGGTTAGCACTTTGGATTAGGCTGTGAGTACAACTCTCCAAAGTTTTCAAAACATTGGCATCATGAGCTAGGGAGAGTCAAATCCAATTGTCGTATTGGTTTTCTAGGATCCCCCTCTCACACAGGGGTTACGCACGAGGTTGCATTCGGACGAATTATGGAGATTATCCCTCCATGGTTCAACTTTTTGTAGTGGTCAAATCGTATATTGCGGGTCACTTGGAGGTATACCCACGATTATGTGTGGGAGCCTCTCGGGTTGATTTCGAACTTGTTATCCTGCCCATACGTTTCGGATCAGACTGTTGACTGTACCCGCCCAGGGAATCACTGCGAATTGGTGTCTTTAGTTGCCATAATCTTTAGGTACTTACACAAGGTGACGGTGAAGGGAAATCTCACTGCACCTAGAACAAACATTGGTCAAACTCACTCGGGCTCCTTGGAGGGTAAATCCACAATTACCGCGTGGAAGCTTGCACCAAGGTGAAACTCTGTTAAGCAGGTCGCCATTGTAACTGTTCCACCATATCCTAGCCCCTTCTTGACTTGATCACACGACGTTGGATTTCATCACCAACTAGTACGATCATCGAGAGAAGTTTTGTTTGCTTGGTTGATTCCTAGATTTTATTAGCGTATGTTGTTTCTTTTTGTTAGTTGGCCCTAGATTTTCAGTGTGTTCTGTTATTCTCCACAATTGAGCCTGTAGACGATAAAGATCTTCGTCGATCACGTAGGATGCAAGGGCTGCCTCCGGAAGGCTATCAACCCTTACCTCCTAACCCTCCCAAAGAAAACTACCATAGAGAGGTAGAAAATCAATCTGACGCTGGAAGTTTTATTGCTCCTCCATTAGATAACTCAGAAGGCACTTTGGTTACAATTGAAAATCGCACTACATCTATGTCGGTAGCCCCTCTCGAACCACTTTTGGTTCGTTTAGACTCCCTTGGAACGTCATAGATGAAGAGATCCCACGATTACCAGAGAGGATTTTTACCGAAACATATATGGGATCCACAGAACCAATCTTTGGTGATGAGTATAGGACTCTTGTATGTCCTAGCACCGCAGTAGAAACCAATCCCACACCTACTCATTATGTATGGAGGACTTCATCGGGACGCGATCTCTATGAACATTTCAAATCCTTTCGACAACCTTTTCAACCTCATGACCCTCCTAGTGAAACAGGACCATCCGGTCAAACCATGAATCACCCAGTCGATCAGGTTATTAACCCTACTATTACACCAGCACAAGTCCATCCTAATGCTGGACTCATCACCTCTACTCATCTCCAAGGCACTTCAATCTCTACCCCCGTTTCTACAAGATTTTACTCTACAGCTCGACATGTTCCACACGATCCTGTTGGGACATATGCTCACCCAAGAATGCAGACCCCTACTAGCCAAACACAACTGGTTGGATGGAAACCACCATCTAACGAGCCTTCTGGAGGACTAACTTTCCATGGCGGGCCTCCCCCTCCCGAGGGACAGCCCCTTTTTCATGCTCCTCTTGGAGGGAAACCTCTGTTTGCCAGTCATACCCCAGTCATAAATCCACCGCTGGCAGGAGGGAAACATCCATTTTCCATTCATACCCCAATCGTAAATCCACCACTGACAGGGGGGAAACCCTCGTTTGCTAGAAACCCTTCACAATCCTGTGGAGTATCTTCAGGAGGCACTTTTACTCAACCCCACATTGGGGGGTACTCATATAATAACCCACTAGGAGGAGTATCCAATCTTGTTCCTTCTGGAACATATTATGGACAATCTTATCCGGGTGGCATCCCAAACACCACCTGGAGTTCTCCGGGACCACAGTCTTATCCTCCTCATGGGTCTAATGTGTATCCGCCTCGGGGATCTACTCCTTACCATTCTCAAGGGCAAAATTTTTATCCTCCTCATGGGCAAATAAATCACCCGGCCTATACTGCTCAGAACCCACCGGGCTATGCCAATGTTTCTCATCCATCATCAAACTCCCTCATGGATGATTCTGTACGTCTGCGTCTTTTCCAGCGAACACTTACCGGTTCGGCAGCAAAGTGGTACATTGAACTACCACATGCTTCTTTTCATGATTTCAATTCCCTTGCCATGTCTTTCCTCACGCATTTTCAACTTCCTGTTCGCTACGAGATGGGTATTGAACTCTTGACCTCCCTTCGTCAAACTAACTCTGTGCATATCTCTGACCATATTCATGAGTGGAGGCGACGACGAAGGATGATCAAGGCGGTCATTTCTGACATACTATTGGTGGAATGGTTTACTAAATCATTGTTACCCCCGATCGCTCACGATGTCACTATGGGTGGTGCGGTCACAGAGGAACAAGCCATCGCTCGGGCTCAGTATTTAGATTTGGTTTATTCTCAATCTGGTACTTTGTATGATTTGCTTCTGAATGCTACTCGAGCTAATACCGATCCATCTAAGCCGTCATCCTCATCTCATGCGGATGGTGTTATCGGTTCCGTCAAAACTCAATCTTTTTCCCAATCAACCACACTCTCTTCTACCTCCCCCCAAACTCATATCTCTGAGGTGAATGCAGTTCAATCTGCCCCTTCACAACAATATGGATGTAAGAAGAAGACAAAGAATAAATCAAAAAATAATAATGAATGACCAAAAAATCAAACACCTGCTACTGAAAAGCAACCACAACGAAAACTAAAATTCCCGTGTATCATTTGTGGTGACAACCACTACACTCGAGATTGTCCACTTCACAATGAAGTGGCCAAAATTTTCCAAGGAAAGTCACAACCCGTTGTGCTTACTCAGCCTTTTCCACAACAGCAATCCATGGTTGCTAAAACTCCCTCTCCTGAGGGTAGTTCTAGCCATCATAATGATGAGGCCTCGTCGAGTGCACATATTTATATGTTTAATGGGATCAATTTGACCACTCGCTCTAAGACATATGACACACCAGGTAACCCTAAAAAAGGAAAAGACATTAACGGTACCAGTACTTTACCGGATCCATTATCGTCCTCCGTTAGTCTTCCATCAGTTAATCCTCCGTCTGGGCCACTCCAGATTGAGAAACCTACGTTCGAATCTATCTTATGCCCTCCTAAGAGCACTATACGTAAAGCTACCATTAATCCTAGTTCACGTGCCGCCCAGAACTACAACATTGTTGAAGATTTGGCTCAAGCACCGTGTTCTATGTCTGCGTTAGAAGTTCTACAGCACTACCCTAGTCAACATAGAACTCTCTTGGCCGCTCTCGGCGCTGTTGATCCTGAGTCGTCCAACCATATCATGTTTAACCTGGACAATTATGTGTCTCGACTCTCCCACCAACTTGCTTTCCAAGTTGATGTTGTTGTTCACAATCAACAAATCCACCGAACTATTTTGGATGAGGGAGCCTCAACTTGTGTCATGTCTTTAGCATGTTGGAAAGGTTTAAAATCACCAGCACTCAACAAATCCCCAATGATGTTACGCAACTTCGATGGGTGAGGTTTTCATCCCCATTTTACAGTCCCTGCCCATCCAATTGGGTGGCAAAACTATTACTGTTGATGTCGAGGTGGTCGATGCTCCCCTCGATTACAACTTGTTACTTGGAAGAAGTTGGTTTTATGCTATGAATTCCGTTGCCTCGTCAATCTTTCGATGTGTACAATTTCCTCATCAGGGCAAAATTGTCATTGTTGATCAGTTGGATTTCTGCACGACCGATGCTCGAGTTCCCACTACCAACAATATTCCTTTCTTGGGAGACCACAAGATCACGTATGAAAGTGTTGGTGTTGGCTTACTAAAATATTCTAGCCTCCTGGGTACCTTCCCTACACCACTTCCACCAACTACACATCATATTGTCACCGTTGATATGATTTCGACCGCGGCTTATCAATCTTTGGAATCATCTAACCCTTGGATTGTACCTCGTCCGTTGGAATTCGATGCACTAGGTGACATCGTGCCACTTGGTCCATCCAAACCATCATACGTTTCTATCCAATCCGCTTCTCCCTCGTCGGATGACCAACATCTATTGGCGCCCGACAGTTCCTTGATGCAATCACGATTGAGTTCCTTATCGTCGACAATCGACTGCATTTCCCCAATTTTTCTTTTTGATGAATCTATTCCGGAAATGTTTCACATTGACAAGTTACCTCAGGATAATAACCATCACCGATCCTCTTTTCTTCCCCCTCCTGAAGAAATTTGGGTAGATATACAGTCTATCTCCCCTCCTGGTGTTGGTTTTTCATCATCTCCCATGATTTCAACTTCCGACGATTTGGATCCGATAGTGGACATGGTGATTTCTTCGGTAGAATTATTGGAGCCTGATCTCCTTACTCCTATCGCGACCCTCGACATGTGTTCCTTCTCGAGTGATTATCTTTCATCCAGTGAAGATCTCCTGGAGGCCATGACCGCGTTTTATCCTTTGACATGGTACCCTTCCAGAGCATTATCCTCTTGGAAGCCATGATCTGGATGAAACCACGAACATAGTTTTTCTTCTCTGTGGAAAGCTCGTTAAAAAATGAAACAGAGGCCTTGAGCATAGTTTTCCTCTCTGTAGCAAGCTCGTTAAAAAATGAAACAGTCCCCTCTCTTGAACCTTCTTTTCATCCACCCTTCTCCTTTTTCTCATCTACTAGAGAAATTGGTGACAACCTCAAAGTCGGTGAATGAATTGAAGATTGGAGGGCATGTCTCCAGCCTTTGATGATCTTTCTGGAGTTAAGCCACTAGCTTTCAAGCTGGGGGCATACCGAGCTTATTCTTTGTTCTTTCTCGTGCTCGTAAATACATGAGAATGCATCCGGGTAAACTTTTATCTATTTTTCGGACCTGTATGGATACACGAAAAAGGAACCCCCTGGAGTCTTCTTTAAGCTCTTTTCAGATTCTCTAAACATGAAAAGATTGCCGAGTGATCTTGCTTCCTTTCCCACTCATTAAAAGGTTTGAAAGTGTGTCTTTCGAGTGATAATTTATCTCTTTTTCGGCCTCGCGAGACTAACATTACAAAAAAGGACAACATTGGAGTCATCTTTAAGTTCTTTTTAGACTCTCTACACATGAAAAGATTACCGAGCGATCTTGTTCTCTTCACGCTCGTTAAAGTATTTGAAGAAAACGTCTGTTGAGCGATAGTTTATCTCTTTTTCGGTCTCATCCGACTACTTTATGAAAAAGGAACTGAGAGAGTTCTCTTTTAAGTGTTTTTTCGGACTCTATAATCATGAAAAACATTCGAGTTTTATGTCTTTGGACTCATTAAAACAAACATCGACAGGCCCATAAACAAACATTGACAGGCCCATACGGGATCGAACCCTTACTTCTTCCAGTTCGTTAAACAAAGGAAGAGGAACTTACCGAAGGTGAGTTATATCGAGCATGTGTTACCCTCCTCAAGCTCGTTAAATTAAAAAGAGGTACTCGTCAATCTAGAAGGGGGAAAATTGAAGGAAGCAAGCCAAGCAGTTTTTTAGAACATTACCAAGTAACTCTTAGAGTCACCCTTGAACACAACACTTTGTCTTTGTGCACATCTTAATCCGTTGAACCTCCGCACTGAACCAATCCTCTGAGTTTTTCTTACTCCTTTGGGTCACCCAACAAACGTCACAGTATCCATTGCATCATCGTGTTTTGTTCCATGTCATGTTTCTGTTGTTGTGCCTCAGTGTTCAAGGGAAGTATCCGCCTCGAGAGTCATCCATCACAAATATCTTGTCTCAATACCCATGTCAGTCCATGTTCATTTGATCTACCAATTACATCTTTGTGTCTGTTTTGTGTCGTTGATGGGGGATACATCAAGGCCCGGCTTCAACGAGTCTATTCCTGTTGACTTCAACACATTATCCAGGAACTAGACTTAGAAACCAATTAGTACTTTGGGAGCTGCATGCCTCAATGGCAGGCCTCCTCACGTTCGACAATGGGTTTACATCATTGACCTCTGATTAGATGATTCCACGGATGTTCGACTTCAGCTCATCCATTCACATTCGTTGGAATGTACTAGAAGTACTTTGGGAATCATTGACATTAATAATGATTTCCCTCACGCTTGTTAACGGTTTACATCATTGACCGATAATCGAGTGGTTTCTGCCATGTTCGACATCAGTACATCTATTCACATGGTTAGATTCATACTACATCGGGATCGGTAAGAAGACGCTGGGTTGAGTCATCACTCTTATATGTACTTTGCCCAGGTTGCGAAGGAGTTTCTATTGAACAATGACACATATACTGTCACATAGATCCACTTTGTATTGGTCGTGGCTATGTCTTGTCATCTCGTAGATCCACTGTGTATTATTTGTGGCTACAATCATTTCAGTTCATAGGAGTATAGATCCACACTGTATCCTCGATGGCTATACCTTTTATCAATACAATTATGGATCCACAGTGTATTTTATGGCGGCCATACCTTGAAAGTTTTTATCACCCAAGCATAGGTATGCCTGCCTTGAGTTTGAAACATGTCATAATATTTGTTGGATGTTTGTGTGCAGCTTCTGTCAGGTTCTCTGTTTCTATACCCTTGCTTGAAAGTCTACAAAGAATTTCAGCTATCATTTCTCGTCTTTTAACTTCATACTTTGGGAGGTAATCTGTTACACATCAAAATTACTCACTTCGATAGTGTCGCAAGTGTCGTCATTACAAGTGTCGCAAGTGTCGCATTTTGCTCACAAGTGTCTCAAGTATCAGGAAAATCATACTATCATAATGCCTATGTCGTACCTATAACGACATCAGAAAGACAATTGAAACACCTCAAACATTTGATTTGGAAGAAGAGGAATGGTTAACTGGGTTTATGAACCTCTTGCCATTTGAAAGAACCACAAAAATTGAGTTTTTAGAGGAGAGAGCTCCCCTATACCTCTCTCAGGAGTGTTGGCGCTCCCCTATAGACTATCAGGGAGCGTTATAACACTCCATCTGCCCTTTTGGAGGAGCACTACTATTGTCAGGAGTGTTGGCGCCCCCCTATACATTACTAGGGAGTGTTATAACGCTCTAATTTCCCTTTTGAGGGAGAGCTACCTATTCTGGGCAACAGTTGGTTTGTTGAGAAGAATGGGGGAAAGATCTCTTTAATCTTTGAAGGCAGTTGGATTCGAATCCTTAATCAAGCCATGATCTTAGGGAAGATCCCTAACTGAAGGAGGAAAATACTCAACTTACCCCAAAGATATCTCTAGTGGTTGGGCCTCTCTAAACCTATATAAGCAGGCCCTCTCATGGTGAAAAGAAGAAGGATTGGAAGCATGAAACCTATGATCTCATAGGAAACACACAGTGAAGTGGAGAATAATTAGTGAAGCTATTGTCATTCTGATCGTGGGTCTTTTGAGCAAGGGTTAGACAAAGAGGACTTGATGAAGCTGCTGCACTCGCATATACGGTTGTAAGTTTCCTTCGTTGTTGTTCTCATTAATATGATATGTTTGGCCTGTTTCTTTCAAATCTATGTTTGATCTCACATTGATTTGTCTCTAATAGATAGGTCTATTTCGAGCTAATATCAATAGAGTAGGAAGTGGTTGTACTTTTTTTTATCTACAAGGCTTATCGAGGAGCGAAAGATTGGAGCTCAACTCAGACCGTGCAGGGACAAACACCGGTAAAAGGTACTTCTTTTCTCCTTCCTCCTCACACATTAGTTTATCTAAATCTAAAAGGAAGTCAGTGTCCACGATAAGCATCTTTTGTCTTAAGAGTTAAGAGTCTAGCTCTCAAGAGGAGATCTACCTGTCCCTAGGGAGATTTTCCTTCAACAGCGACACATGGATGGACAAAGATAATTGGGCAGTGACTTGGCATGATGACTAGGCAATGATGTGGCGGTCAAAATATACTCTATGCACAAGCTACGTGGAATCTTATTTCTCTCTCTACTTCATTCAAAAATAACATGGAGACGAAATTTATTTATAAAGATGTCATGAGAACCCTCCCACAATGCATGTGGTATAAATAAAGTCGAATTTGCAAATCAAATGCCCATATTTCATGAGAACAAATCAGTGGTCCCTGAGTCTCCATCTTCCGAAGCTCATAAATTTTCATCTCGACATCTGATTTGAGAAAACGGGAGCTCGTCAGAAAGGTAAAGATATGAAAAACACATTGGAAATGGTTTCAATGGTTCAAATATCAGTTATCATGCCCTAAAATTTAAATTACATTCCAGACTATTTTTGGACTTGGAAACAAATTGTTTTTGGAAAATCATTTATTTAAAGAAATTTATAAACTTCTAAGGTGGGTCCCAGATGATGGAACGAATATAAAATCTCATATTTACCAAATGGATTAATTCATTGCACAAAAAGGGACACATAAAACCCTAACTGAAAATTAGTTTCAAGAAGATGAAGAAGAGATTACAAAAAAGAAAATGAAGCAGATTCAAGGTGTTGGCATTCGGTTGTTAGAGAGTTTTCCATAGGGGTATTTTTGTTGGAAGTAAGTTTTGGCCTTTCCAAAGATTTGTGAATTAGTCTTCTTGACTTTATCCTTCATATTATTTTATGTTCAACTCTCTCAATATTCTTCCATACATTCCCCGTGACCTTTCAAGTCCAAAGGAACAAAATCTTAACTTGTAAAAAGTAGATGCAATTTATTTTAATTTATGTAATTGTCATTGAAATCTAGTTGAGGTTGTTTCGTCCCTCTTGTTTAAGACATTGTTAAAATTTTTTGGTTGGAATATTATTATAAATTTTGTAACAACCTTAATTAATCCTTTAATAAATATTAGTTTAATAAGTATTAGATTAATAAATATTAATTTAATAAACTATTAAAATAGATTTTATTTCTTTTTTATTAATTATGAAGACTTAGTTAATAATATAATTGTATTGGTAGATGGACCTATTTATGGAGGGGGGGGATAAAGTGATTGAGATTTAATGAGGGGATAAGGTGGTTGAGGTTTAATGGGGGGAGAAGGCGGTGGATAAGGAAGGGAAAGGAAGATAAAGCAAGGGAGAGCACTCGGGAAAGGGGACCTTTGGTTGGAGTAATATTTTCATATTAGAGGAGGCAGTTTGGGACTGTGTTTTCTGTTCTGTATCTGTTTTGAGGTTACAGCTGACTTGAGGGATTTCACAGGGGGCACCTGTTGCTATGAATTTTAGGCTCGGGGGCCAAGAAATCGTAAGGAATCCTAGGGCTAGGGCGCCGGATAGGTTGTTCCTAGCTAGCTAAGAGGTTAATCAGTTTTGGGTAGAGCTTCAGAACAGCATCAGTTTGAGGTATTTATTATCATTATTATGTTGTGTTCATTATTGTTATATTGTTCATTTTTATTATGCTGAACATGTTATTCATTATGATGCTGCTCATTTTTAAATTATGTTGAATAGTGAATTGTTATTATGCTGAATAGTGAACTGAAAAGAAATTATGATAGCATTTCTATATCTAGATTTTTGTTTGGTAAGGCTCTATATGGACAGGCCTTACAAATTTCTCCCACAAAGAACTATTTTGGGGCATTACATTAGTGGTTTTTCATACTTTGAGTCTAAAGCATGAGATTTCAAATGTTTTGTCCATCAAAATCGTTTTTGAGTTGTAATGAAGTGATCATCTAAAGTTCTTTGATGACCTATCCATTTTACTTTTCTTTCATCTTTCAAAGTCATGGATGATTTTGGATTCACGTTATTTTAAATGGAAGGCAAAATACATGTTGAAAGTAAACTATGTACAAATTTCTTTCAATTATATTTATTCACTTATATTTCCATGAATAAGATGATGTGTTTAATGAATAAATCTACTAAATGAGAGCTTTGTTGGAATATCTTTTGGGGTTTTCTCTTTAGAACTCACCCATTGAATTCATCTAGAACCATACAAAGAATCTTCCAATATATCGAGATAGGAGAACCACCTCTATAAAAACGAGGAGAGTCTTTCTTGTTCCCCACAAGATTTTCTCTCAAATGTTGGTCATTTTCTTGTGACAGAAAAAATGATCAACACCTTTTAAAAGTCACATCTATGTGTTCATATAACATTATCTTTTTCTAGTTAAATAAAAACCTCCAAATTAGAGAGTTAGTGATTCCATTACTTGCATAGTAATCTAATGCATATTTGCTACTTTCTATTTGCACAATGGAATCAAATCTATTTTTTCCCATATATGTCCCTCCTATCTTAAATGAGTGCACTCTACCTATATGAACAATAATTTTATAAATGCATTTCTATTATGATAAAAATGTCATTTCTAAATGCCATGCATGTAAAGGATACTTTATCTCATGATGGTGAATCTCAATCACTACCAAGGTTTATTTCGTGATCACTCCAACTCTTGAACACATATTTACATAGAGGTGAAACCAATGTAACATGGGTGATTAACTCCATCTCATTTATTATTGGTGAGAGTCTCATGCTCATTGAAGAATAAGGATTCCATATTTTTATTTCGTTCCCCTCAGTTGAACCTTGTGAGCGATCAAACTCACAACCTACCCTCTATTATAATCAAATTCCAATGGTCAAGATGGATCCCACCTATTTGATTGTCAAGATGGTTTGGTAGATTGGTATGAATTAAAGAATACACACACCTCAGATGGTTTTATTTTGAGGCGATAAAAGGGGAAAAGACTGAAAGGTGAGGAACTTGCATGGAACCCCTCTTAAGACCACTTGATAAGGTATTTTCCTCCCACAATTTTGTTGGGGGGGGGGNACGTTGAAGGGTGGTGATAATGTGCAAGGTGAGGAGATCATAAGATTGCTGATTTTTAGATTAGCTACAAACTCAAAAAAGAGAAATGCATGTTGTTAACACTAGTAATGTCTAAATAGATTCCTTAGGTTAACTAGAGGTATAAATTAATTGGCCAGGTAAAAATCCATGAAAGGATGGGTGAAAAATAGGTCAAGAAAGCCCTTGAAATTTACAGTCATATCATTTAATATGGTTGGAAATTATGAACAACAAATAGAAAGAGGTGAACTACAAGTTATTCGCACTCAAATAGGCTAGAAAACAAGCCTAAAATTGCCCAAAAAGTGAAGCAAACAAGGTAGAGATGAGTTGGGTGAAATTAATCAAATTTGGTAACTCAAGACCTCTAATAAGCTATTATATCCATATCAAAACATATATTTGAGTTAGAAGTAACTTAGGAAAATTAAATATTTATTTCCCTCAATTTCTAGGGCAAATTAGGTGCTAGAAAGTAAATTTTTGGCTAATGGAATTTTATGACATCCCTCTATTTCACTGTGTAATAGGTTATTAAATTGTGTTAAAGGCTAATGTCAGGTTCCAACAACAAGGCCAATATCTAAAATAGTGATCAATATTTCCCAACCTCCAAGGGGGCGAAAAGTGAAATCCAATCACTACAAATTTGTTTTGTAACAGTATGGAATGTAATTATTTGTTACTTATGAAACGTATGTTGAAATGATCAAGGTCACAAAGCTAAAAGGAATTAGGTGGACTGACAAAATGTTTGAATAGTTACTATTGTAATTTGTATTAACTTTTATTTGATTAGACAAGCATGAAAGGCAACCTCCATTATGAAATTCCTCTCATTTAGGCTCACATTGTTTATCATGTATCATTTGATTATCATTCAGTATGAAAAGTGTAAGATAGATAAATCAAGTGGTTGAAAGTAGAGAGTACCCCATGTAGTTCGGAGAAGGAGGGGTTAGTACATTCTTGTCACTATTTCTTTTGGGCTCTTAAAGCCACCTCAATGGAAGAAGGATACCTATGAAAAAGAAGAGGTTTATGAATCCTATGAGGAAGTTTAGTTGGAATGGCCCAATCATAGTAGTATTCCAATCAAGCCTAAGCTAGTCAATGCTAACTCATACTTCATCCACCTATTCCAAAAAAATTTCAAAGAGTTGTGAACCTATAACTCGTTTGAAGAATAAAAAATTATAAGAGGTGGGGGTCCCCTAGGAAAAAGCACTGATATTATAATTTCTCCTATGGAATTCATTTTTTATTCTCATGATATGGCATCATTTTGACATACATTGGTTTCACTTTGGATTATAACCTCGAGCAAGGTACCAAAAGTTTAATTATCATATGGTAACCAATGTTGGCTTGATGCTTATGAAGTTATGGTTCTTTACATGGTTATGTCTTTGCCACATATTTAAAATTTGTATTTGAGATCATGTCGTTGGTATAGCATCATAAGCCTTGTGCTAATACGATATTTTGCATAGCAACCACATATGTTTTGACTCAACATATTGCATCTCGCAAAGGAATCAAAAGTTTACATAAAGGGACACTTTGATGGTTTTAAAAAAGCGAAGGTATATGGTATATGAGGATTTCAAACTTAAGATATGTCATCGATTGGTTTGTCTTTGATATGTTTATTTCTCCTCGGTGTATTAAAACATATATGGATAAACACTTGGTGCAAAAGGTTGTTATATGGTATGTCATGGAAATTTGATTATTTTTTATAATAACGAATATCATTTGGGATTTGAGTTGGCCACTACGTCGACCATGCATTGAATTGGAAATGACATGGACATTTTTTATTTTTATTTTTGACAAGAACGGTTAGGCTGCATTAAGCGGCATTCTGGCAAGCCAGAATCAGAAAGTTACAAATCTGAAGAGGGTTGGTGACCTCTAACAGTGTTGCCAACCTTCTTGTGAATGTCTTGGGAGACCAATCCCATCTGCTTCTTGAGCTAATTCGAGAAAATGACAAAAAATGCATACATGAGTAAATTCTCACAAACTGTGAGCACAGTAGAAGACAGAAGCAAAGCATTAAACCGAGGGGGCTGAATTTTTCCCCTTAAAGTAGGGATCCATCTTTTTCTGAGAGACTAAAGAAATGTTGGATGCCGCCTCCTTTTCTCTGTGCACTTTGTTGGTCCTTCGCCCTCGGGTAAGGGGCGGAGATGGAACTGAATTGTCCTCAGTTTCAGAAGTTTCCACAGAACCACTAGAGGGGACTGAAACAACCAGACCTGCAGGGACAGAGGGTTCTGGACCTGAAGCCCGAATTCCTCTCGCTGCTACTGAATCTGGGGGGGTGGAATCCAGAAGGCTTTTGTCTGCCAGAGGATCTTCCTTAACTGCTGTTGTTTCTGGATCTAGGGCTTCATCTTCCTTCAGCGCATCAAAGCTGTTTTTATTTTCTAGAGTTGCCTCTGCTGAATGAGTGGCCTTCGGATCCTAGGGTAGTGGATCCTTTCGCCTTGGCTGCCTTCATCTGTTAGATACTGGCTAAAAATCATCTTCTTTGACTGGTCCCATCTCCACAGAGGTTTTGGGGTAGCTTTTTGCGAAATGACCGTAAGCATGGCACCGGAGGCACTTAAAAGGAATATGCTCGTATTCCAGCTCTTGGATATGGCACCATTCCCCTAGGGAGAGCTTAATGGCTTCCGGAAGGCCTTTCTCAAGGTTAACCTCAACACAAATACGAGCGCAGGTAAACTGATCCCCTTTCGGCTCCACACTGTCCAGGAAACGCCCAAGCTTATTTCCAATGTCCTCCAGAGATCCTTTCCCCCATAGATGCAAGGGAAGATGAGGCAGCCTAACCCAAATAGGGGTTGCGGTGATCTCGGCTCCAGGATTGAAGTCAAGAGTCCAGAGGGCTAAGAACAGCCCTCTTGACCCCATGAAATAGGGTCCAGATCTAAAAACTAGATCACGGTCCTCTGTCCTCGAGAAACTGAAGACAAAAAAACCCCTGCCTACTGCGCACAGAGAAACTTTTCCCTGTATCAGCAACTTCCAACGATCATCCATCCATGCCTCCACCGATTTGGGGCTGGGCCATAACCCGTAAACTTTTCGATGAGGGCCTTTTCTGCTAGAAAGAGGGCAAGATTGCAAGGCTCCTCTGGAGATAGCTCCAGAGAAGGGATCTCCTCCATCTTCTTAACAAACTTAGATGAGAGAGAAGGCTTGGATTTAGGTCCTGTCGAGCGGACTAACGCTTTGAATGCTTCCAAAGGATCTTCTTCCATCTCGGCAGACGGATCTGGGGCCATCGTAGCAGGGCGGCGACCACCAGCAAACAAGAAGGCGGAGCAGGTCGCAGAGGCAAGCCAAGACCACCGCTCCAATCGCTTGCAAAAACTTAGGAAAATGCAGGCGAAATGCAGGAGGGACGCTCTGAAAAATTTCGATCCCCAGACCTGTATGCAAAGAAAGCAAGGGGAACCCTGACCGGCTGCTACATACGAAGATCTGTGCCCCTGCAATAGAAAAACCAGAGCGGAGGCAGCTAGGGTTTAGGCCCTAGCCGCATTGACATTCCGTCTCGCTTCATCTTTTTACATTTTATTGAAATGACATGGACATTAATGCCACCAAACTTGTGAGTTACCACGAAGTCTTTAGGGTTCTCATCATTTCTAGTTTTGGTTTGGACTATGGAGAGAATTGTGTTTTGGCTCTAGAAGACACCTTGTCCATTATGCAACCATGAAGCTGGTGCAACCACTTGGACGAGAACTGGTATAAGACTTAGTTCTTCCTGCAAGGTATGTACACACACAGTTGAACATGATATTAAAGTGTATTTTTTATTAAATGGTTTAGTTTGGCTCTGTAAATGGTTGTTTGTGTGTAGTTTCTCCTCGTTCTCCGCTCATATACAGAAATTTGTATGGTCAAAGAAGTTAATTTTGTTAAACAATTATGTTGAAAATATGTTATAGAAATGAAAGTCGAAGATGGGTTCTCTTTGGTTGTATGCTTCTAAACTTAGTTGCTATCTCTCATCCATTTTTTTGTCACTTTCCATGGATTTTTGTTGTAACCCAAATGGAAATGAGCTTTGAGCCAAACTCAGAGCGATGACCAAGCCTATTATGAATGAGTATGATCTGGGTTTGATTTAGAATCATTTCAAAAGCATAAGATTATAACTCTGGTCATATAAATGCTAAATCTCACATCTCATCTCTTTTTTCTAGTCACTCTTCAAGCTAAAGAAATCGCCTCTAACTAGAAGTTGAAGTTGAAATTAAAAGCATCCTTCTTGTCTGTCCATTTTGGTGACTTTGTGCACTTTAAATGTATGGCAATTATGAAATAGATCGCATCCAGTTTTCCAACATATGTTAGCTTAATGGTCAGTTTTCTAGGCAAAGGTTTTTGTTTACCCTCATATTCAACTCTTACATGTTTCACTGTTGGAATAATTCATAGTATGGCAAGTTCTAAATGATATTTATCTGGTTTATTTTACCCACATTCTCTAATCCACGTGGATGTCTCTATAATCCATTCCACTCTGTCAAAAGGTTGACTGTTTATTTTTAAAAATTGTGTCAAGCACCACATGAGATTTTATATTTCGGGTGTTGGAATGAGTTATAAATGCAATAAGCCATGAATTGCAACTGTCGCTTGGTTGATATGCCATTTTGAAAAGATGATGTGGGATTCAGGGTGGAAAATGGTATCGGTTCATTTATTTTACAGTTGTAGATTGCAAGGGTTTTACAAGTATTATTGTGAATATTGTAAGGAATGATTGTGGTCTTTCGAATAGGCATTTCAGTTGTTATAAGTTGTTGGTTGACAATTCATGTAATTATTGGGTTATTATTTGGTAATATATGGATCATTATACAACATTCCTGCATTATTTATCACTTTCCATGAATATACTCCCTTTGTTATTTAATAATACTAGGTCTCAGTAAAGTGCAAGTTGATACGAATGTATAAAAGACAAAGAAAATGCCCCGGTCATTAATCGTTTTCAATTTTCATTGTTTTCATTAATCCATGTTCATGTTTAAGAAAAGATATATATTTAAAAGGCATATATAAGATTGAAGCTTCAGATTGGCTAAAAGAATTTTTGAAGGAAGAATTATTGGTGTTGAATGTATTTTGGCTTTCTTCCCCTCTTGTGAATTATCCCATTTTCAGTCATTCCATGCATACTTGATCTGCCATGTTGTATACAGAGCCTTACTAAGTCATATTTAACAAATATTGTTATAAATGTTTATTTTCTTTGTGTTGTATTATACTTGAAGGATTTCTTATTCACTAATTGAAATGGAAAATGGTAATATATGAGCTTCTTTAGTAGAGGGAGTAATAGAGGGGGTAGCAGAGGAAACATAGGGAGAAGAGACAGAATGCCAAATGTATTTTGGCAGCAAGGGAGGCATAAGAGGATGATATTTTTTATCCATTTTGATGCAGATTTAGAGAATTTTAACCAACTAGTGCAAATTGGTTACCTAAACCTTGGTGGATAGCCTGCTTTACTTCAACCCCTAGCTCCTCCTGGTGAACCTTTGCAGCCACATCTTAGTATCATGGACTTTCTGAACCTCGTGTTCAACCAGTGAATGATGCTTGGAATAAAAACCTAGTGAATCCTCCTTCCAGTATCGCACAGTGGTTTGCCAATCCCCCTCCACCTCCTCACACAACAACATTTGTTCCATTAGCTGCTTCCATAACATGTTCTCCTCCCAAGGACCATATAGTTCCCTCTCATGAAATTCAAATGGATAAATCAAATAAACCCATTACTTTCCCTAGCATTGATGCATCTCAGTCATCCTTTGTACACTCAAAACAGCAAATTTCAGCAAAAGAAAAAAATGGTAAAAGAGAAGTCGTCTTCAATGACTTGCATCCATAAATAAATAAGTATGAAGAGAAAAAGGATTATTACGAAGACATAGCACATCTTAAACCAGATGTGTCTGAAATAAAGAAAGAAAGAGAAGTATATTTCATGAAGAAATACCCTCATATTTTTTAACTTGTGATATGACGGTGTTTTATTCTAGACATATGATACTTTATTCTAGGACAGGCAACAGGAGTATGATATTCATTTTTGAAAAACATTAAATATCACATTATTTTGATATATAGGAGGTACAAGTGTTTGCTTGTATGGAATTATTTGGATGAATGGCTTATCTTGATTTATTTTCTAATATATATATATATATATATATATATATATATATATATATATAGAGAGAGAGAGAGAGAGAGAGAGAGAGAGGTTTGATTAAGATTTTGGCAGGCTATAAATCAGGGTAATAATATTGCCTACCTCACCTAGTCTAATGAGATTCGAAAATGTATGAGTAAGGAGAATTAGCATTCATTTCATCAACATTTATTTGGCGAACATATTGGGGAGTCTTTTCTTAAATATTTGGTTCTTTCCTTTTATTTTCTTTCTTTTCTTTTTTTGGTTTAATGGCTTTGCCTACCCCTCAACAACCAAACATAAGATTTCACTTACTTGATCAAATAAGCATTACTTCGAGCCTGTTTGATTTGATTTTAGAAACTGCCATTTCTCGTGAAGAGATTGAACGTTCTTGGGAAGTTATTGCTCGTGACATAGAAATTCAAGAGCAAAGAGAGACTATTCAAAGGCAAACTCATAATCATCCTCCTCATTAGAAAATTGTCTTATGACCACTCAATATTGTGTACCATGACGAACGAGAGGTGAAACTCCTAAATTTGATCCTTTCTTTGAAATTGGAAGAAGGAAGGAAATCTTAGAAAACCTTCAACCCAGGCTTCGACGATCCATATATGATTCCAAAACTGAGGTTACAAGTTCATCAAAATATTTCTCTCCTAAGAAGATCAAAATAACTTCTTCTAGTGCTTCTGGTACCACTAGCGGACCTGCTTCCTCACATGATTCTTCCTTATCTCTTATTGGAAGCATGTACATCCATTTCAATCATGTTCAATCCACAACAAGTCCTGCAAAGGTAATCAAACAGTATGGTTTGTTCCAATTCGAAGAAGATGCTAACACTACTCCTTGGCATGTATCTTCTCCTTTGAATATAAATCCAACAACCAATCCTCTTCCAAAATTTAAAGATAATTTACCAAAATTCTATGGCAGTGGAACCATCTATGTCAATGAACATTTAGTTGCATTTTCTAATACATGTCATAATATAGGGGAAAATGATAATGATAGATGTATGAGATTATCTATTAACTCTTTGGAAGGAAAGGTTGTTGCAAATTTATTTAAATTACCACCTAAAGTCTTTTCGACTTGAGTTGAGTTATCTTATTGGTTTAAATCCACTTACGGACAGCCCCAAAGTCCAGCAAATCTGTTGAGAGGTGATAACAATCTTGTTTATAATAAAGGCGAAACAATCAAGTCCTTTAATTTATGCTTCACTAAATTGTATAATCAAATCCCTAAGATTATCTGACCTCATAATCAAGTTGTTTTGATGCATTATTACAATGCATTACCATCTTCTTATCATCATACATTAGAAGAGAAAAATGTTAATAGTCTAGGATCTGCACTGCAAACTTGTTTGGAGTTTGAAGAACAATTGACAAGAACAGACCTCCATGTTGAATATTGTGTTAAGCAAACCGATATGTCAATTGTATTGCATCTTGTACAGGACATGAGCAATGGGATGATTTCTTTTGAGAGAAAGGGTATTGCTTCTACCTCTGTAGAAACCTCCACACAAGCTACCTTGAGAAATCATCCTCAAAGTTTTCAACCTAAAGTAATGATCTCAAGGGCATGGTGTAATTTCTGGGAAGAAAATCATGATGAGAACACTTGTGAAATTAGAGAGAACACAAGAGAACGCATTTTGGCAAAAGATCTAATACTATGATTGTTGTTTTAGATTGGGCTATTGAAGAGGATGTAATGATGGTTGATACTTGAAATATATCTTATCGAAACAAGAACAAAGGTGATCCTCCAAAAACCATTTTTTCCCCAAGTACATCCTCTCATCAAACTGATCCTCAAGTCACAAGGGGTACTCATAATCCTAAGCAAATTCCAACCTCATCTGCTTCATCAAAATATAACATTTTAAAACAATTGGTTAATATTAAAGCAGATACTTATTTATTAGATATGGTAATTGTCCCCGAACAACAAAAGTATCTGAAAGATTTTACTTAAGGTAAGACTTCTATTGTTGCTAGTTTAACTGAAGAACAAGATGAAGAAGAATTGTATGTAAATAACTTAGGTTTATATAATCCTAGGAACTATGTAAAAAATCCTCCCTTTTATGTTTCAATGAAGATCATGGATAAAATCGCGCATTGTTGTCTGATTGATAGAGGATCCGGTCACAATGTTATGTCCAAAATGATTATGGAAGAATTAGGTCTTTCATGCACCAACGAAAATTCAAAAAACATATCATATAATAGTCGGAAACACGCTGCAATTGGTGAAATTAAATACATAACTTTGGTGTTGTGTGGGCATCCTAAAATCATGACCACCTGCAATATACAAGTCATTGATATGTCAGTGAGAAACTACTCTATTGTTTTAGGAAGAGACTGGTAAGTTTTAACTGGTGGATACATATCATTGGATGGAACACATATGTCCCTTCCTAATATTGAAAGAGTTCCTCAACCACATGTACATTTTATTGAACAAGATACCGATGTATATTCTATATTTTTAGAAGAATATGCTAATTATGTTACACAACCTCCCGATCTTGAAGATGCTATGTGGCATATTCATTTTGATGGTGCATGTTCTAGTGAAGGAAATGGAGTTGGTATATCACTTTACTCACCTATAGGAAAAATTCTTATTTTTTCTTACAGATTAGAGTTTCCATGTACTAATAATGTGACAGAGTTTGAAGCCTTAATACTTGGAATAGAAAATGTTTTTAATCTAGGCTATTATCATCTTTCTGTATTTGGGGATTGAGAGCTTACCATCAATTTGAATAAGAGAATCTATATCCCATCCAATAAGCTTTTAAAGAGATATACACAAGTGGTTTGACAACTGATTTATAATATTTTATCTTTCAATATTACTCATATTATGAGATATCTAAATTCAATGGCAGATAGGTTAGTTGTTTTTGCAACCAGCCTTACAAGGTAGTTGTTCCATGAAATACCGGATTGTACCTTTATGTCTCTATATCGTCCTCATTTTCTAGACAACATTGAATCCTGGCAAGTTTTCTTTGATGATTAAAGCATGTGTCTTTTGCAGAATGAGCCCTTGAAAAAGAAAGAGATTATATATGTAGAAGATAACAAATTCCCAAAGAGATTAACCCCTTTGGAGAGCTCATTCTCATCAAGTGATGTAAGCAATCAAAAGAAGAGCTTAGAGGAGTCAAAAAGAAAAATAGGAAAGACTATTCATGTGAACATTGGGACTCAAGAAGATCCAAAGATTTTAAAAATTGGAGCTCAGTGTTCAAAACAAGAGAAACAGAAGTTCATGGATCTTTTCCGTGAATTTCGGGATGTCTTTGCATGGTCGTATGAAGATTTGTGTGGGTTTGATCCAAGTGTAATACAACATGTAATTCCTATTAAAGAATAAGCAAAACCAATAAGACAAAGACAAAGACCACTAAATCCTGCACTTGAAGCAACTATTAGAAAAGAGGTTGAAAAGCTCTTAAATGCCCACATAATTTTCTCTGTTAAATATTCAAAATGGGTTTCAAATCTTGTCTAGGTTTGGAAAAAGAATGGAGATACTAGATTATGTGTTGATTTTTGTGCCTTGAATAGGGCGAGTGTTAAAGACAATTTTCCTCTTCCTGATATGGAATTAATTCTACAGCAAGTAGCAAGATTTCAAATGATGTCACTTCTTGAGGGTTTCTTAGGATGTAATCAAATACGCATCAAGAGAGTTGACAAATATAAAACTACTTTCACTGCACGTTGTGGCACCTTTGCTTACGAGCGTATGCCTTTTGGCTTGATCAATGCATGTGCTACCTTCCAGCAAGTTATGCAAATAGATTTTGATTATCTAATCGATATAATTATCCAAATTTATTTTGATAACTTAACCGTGTATTTTAAAACCCGATAAGATCATTTCAATCATCTTAGACAAGTTTTTCTCCGTTGCAGAAAATTTGGTATGTTATTAAATCCTACAAAATCAATTATGGGTGTCTCTGTAGGAAAATTCCTCGGACATATTGTATTTGATTCAAGCATCAATATTGATCTAGAGAGAGTTATTGCCATTCAAAATATTCAAGCTCCATCTTCCAAAAAAGAAATTCAATCATTCATGGGTATAAGATCAATTTCGTCAAAATTTTGCTAGAATGGTAAAACCTGTTCATAATATGTTAAATCAAAATCAAGTTTTTTCCTATAATGATACTACTGAAAAGGATTTTGTAGAAATTAAAAATGCAATTAGTTATGCATCAGTGTTGGCAAAGCCTAATTTTGCGAAAGATTTAATCATATATACAAATGCCACTAAATAAACCATTTCTACAATTCATAATAATGAGCAGCCAATAGCTTACATGAGTCAAAGTTTATCTAAAGATGAATTCAAATATACTTTAATAAAAAAACATACATATTCTCTTGTTAAATCTATTGAGAAATTTCGTCATTTCATTCTTGGCAAACATACTCAGGTAAAATTCCCTTTACGTGTAGTTAAATTTTTGCTTTCACAAACACACTTATCTGAAAAGATTGCACATTAACTTGTCAAAATCCAAGAACATGATTTCACAATTACAACTTCTAATACGATCAAGGGAGGTTTTCTAGCTCTACACCTGGCTCAACACCTCGAACCAACATATTCTTATGAAAATAATGAAGATGTCTTGTTTGCATTATTCCTTATTGAATATGGTAATATTGATCTAGTAGTACATCCTTGGTATCACGACATAATTTATTATTTTCCATATGAAAGATGTCCAAATAATCTTGAGCACCATGAATGAAGGAGGACTCCAAATATCTAATTTTAAATACTTCACTTTTCTATAGGATTGTTGATGGACTATTATTGTGTTGTGTTGATGATATAGCAGCCCAAATGATTTTGAGAAAAAATCATGGATTGACATATTATAATATTCATATCGGTGGACACTTTGTTGCCAAAGCCATTGCACATAAAATCTGAAGGACTGGTTATTATTGGCCTTTTGTCTTTAGAGATTCATATAAGTTTGTACAAGCTTGTGTCGAATGTCAAAAAGTTGTGGGTAGGGAAAAGTTCTTTGCCATGCCTTTACAACCGGTCATCCCTAGTTTTCCATTTTCTAAATGGGGATTAGACTTTGTTGGACCAATTAATCCTCCATCTTCCATGGGTCGTATTTTTATCCTAACTACCACAAACTACTTTACGAAGTGGATTGAAGCAGTTCCTCTTAAGCATGAGCAAGATGAACAAGTAATCTCATTTCTTGAAACTAAATTTTTTTCTCGATTTGGTCTTCCAATTGAGATTATTTTTTATAATGGACTGGCATTCATAGCTAGAAAGTCGACTCAATTCCTTAATAAATTTTGAGTGAAACATTTCACTTCGACTTATTACCCTTGGGGAAACGTGTGGTTAAAATTCTCAAGAGGATCATTAATGACAAACCCCGCCAGTGAAACACGTTACTGAATTATGCCTTATGAGAATATAGTACAACTACTAAAACGAGCACAACTCATTTTCAGTGATTGTATGGTCAAAAAGTCATCATGCATGTTGAACTTGAATTTACCTCTCATATTAGCCTTACAGACTGAAGAGTTGAATTCTACAAATGTTCCTCAAAGACTAAATGCTTTGTTGGCCCTAGAAGAACAAAAATGTTATGCTCTTGATAATCTAAAAAAAGGCAGCAAACCATAAAAAATATTTTGATAAAAAATCTAAATCAACTACTTTTGCAACTGGTGAAAAAGTGCTTCTATGGGATTATGCACATGCAGACAAAGGTAAACATTCAAAATTTTATAAGTTATGGTTAGGCCCTTGCATAACCGTCTTTGTCATTGGAAATAATTATTACTTAAAGATGTAGATGGTCAGTTATTTTCATATACTACCAATGGTTCACATCTAAAACACTATATCAAACCTGTTAGCGATAAAAAAATGCCTTGCAATTTATTTTGATATCATATCATAAAATGATAATAAGGTAAAGATTTATTTATAAATCTTTAAGTTTTAAAGTATATAAGATTGGCTTTAAATCTTATTTTCCAATGAAAAAATGATGTGGCATCTCAAAATATACCAAAAAACAAATTGTAGCTTTCACCGGCTAAATGATTTTTTCACAGTGTAGTAAGCCGGTGAAAGTCTCCATTTTCACTAGCGAAATGACTGTTTTCACAGTGTAGTGAACCGGTGAAAGTGCAGGTTTTTTAGTTGATAAACTGCCTTGGGAAAAATCAATTTTCTGAGCTGTGGAGAGTCTGTTTTACACGCTCAAATAATTGATTGACAACTAGACATCCTAAGCTTTCCAATGGTACTTTCAGATCTTCATTTAGAGCTTAGGAAGGCAGTCAAAATTTCCCCACAAAATGAGACATCATTTTCAAAAATTTTCCAAAATGTATTATTTTGGTCAAAAGGTCAAATTCGACTTGGTTGAGTTTATTAAGCAGCAGATGATGACTAATCATATATATTATCAAATCCCATCCATGAGTGCAGGTGGTACTTCATTTGATCAATAGAAATATTCTAGAGATCAAATCATAAAATGTAGGAATATGACTAGATTTGGAAATCTGGATTTTCCTGTTTTAGTCACCTTCTTGGGAGACAGATTTTGATCATCTAGAAGAATATTTTTAGAAACTGAAGGAGGTTTTTCATAAGCACGGGTGGCTCTTCAATAACCTCTCAGTTTTCCAAGATCTATTGTGATTTGTGAAATATAGGTCAATCTTTGAGCACCATATTTCCAAAAATTAAATACTCTGTTTTTTCCTGTTTTAGTCATTGTTTTTAAGGACATATTCTGATGAGTTGGAATACTATTTTTAGAAACTGAAGGAGGTTTTTCATAAGCACGGACTGCTCTTCAATAACCTCTCTCAGTTTTCCAAGATCTATTGTGATTTATGAAATATAGTTCAATCTTGGAGCAGCATTTTTCCAGAAATTTCTATCTTTTTCAGCCACTTCAGAATTTCGAATTTGAGATAAGAAAAGAAGTTTTCAGATCCATCTTTGGAGGATCTTGAAAATAATTTGTAAAGCTTATTTAAGCTCATAGATGTAAGAGGCAGAGAGGTTCGATTTTGGATACAGAAAATACTATATTGTAAACAGACTTTTCCATATGATAATACAAATCACAGTTTTCTCTCTATTAATGTCAGATTCTCATCTTTCCTTGTGTACTCTTTTATTCAAGTTGTTTTAGCTGCAGAATGACTGTCATCTCATTGGTTAGCTCATAACTTGATTAATAGTTTCTTATCGTTGTTTATTAAACCCTACATTTGTGTTTGGTTTATAAGCATTGTTTTCTCACCCATTTAAAAGCTATCATCTGATTATTGATCCTTGAGAGCATTGGTTCATTTGATTCTCATTTTGACTGTCTGAATACCATACTGTAATTGAGTTATCCCATTGACCCACACATATAAAATACAAAAACAAGTTTACCTTAAGTTACCAAGCATCTTTGACCCACAACCTCAAAGAGTTTCTTGGAGTGATAACAAAACCGGTTTGAGATTTTTATTGTATCTATAGTATTCCTTGTATATATCTGTTTTTTATTTGTTCAATGTTTTGTTTGTATATATTTTTATCTTTATTTTCCTTTTCATTTACTTGATTTTGATGAAGAATACAAATGGCAAAAGATAAATGGATTATGTTTCTTATGTCCATAATGTTATCACATTTTTAAATGGTTTCACATATAAAGTAAACAAACAATATCCTTCGTAACAATTTCATAATTTTACATGCTTTTATATATAAAGTAAATAATCAATATCATCAATTTAATAGACATGGAATTTCAAGAAAATAATAAGTGAACGAAAAATTCAAACACATAATTCAATCTATATTTAACACCTTTTTCTTAGTAATACATCTTCCTCCAGTGATTATGGTTACTTTATGGTTGTTACCTTATGGTTGTCTTTATCAACACATTATGGTTATCTTTCAAAACGGTTATTTATATTCCACTTGTTATTTTCTTTATTATAATGGAATGTTTTCACACTGCAACTTGTTGAAGATAATGTATCTTTGCCCTTTTTCTTTATTATAAGGATTGTTTCCTCAAAACAGTTATTTATATTCCACTTGTTATTTGTTATTTTCTTTATTATAATGGATTGTTTCCTCAAAACAGTTATTTATATTCCACTTGTTATTTGTTATTTTCTTTATTATAATGAATTGTTTTCACACTGCAACTTGTTATTTGTTATTTTCTTTATTATAATGGATTGTTTTCACACTGCAACTTGTTGAAGATAATGCATCTTTGCCCTTTTTCATTATTATAATGGATTGTTTCCTCAAAACAGTTATTTTATTATAATGAATTGTTTTCACACTGCAACTTGTTATTTTCTTTATTATAATGGATTGTTTTCACACTGCAACTTGTTGAAGATAATGCATCTTTGTCCTTTTTCATTATTATAATGGATTGTTTCCTCAAAACAGTTATTTATATTCCACTTGTTATTTGTTATTTTCTTTATTATAAGGGATTGTTTTCACACTGCAACTTGTTGTTTTTTGTTATTTTCTTTATTATAATGGATGGTTTTCACACTGCAACTTGTTGAAGATGATGTATCCTGGCCCTTTTTCTTTATTATAATGGATTGATTTCACACTACTAGTTACTAGTTTTTGAAGATGATATATCTTTGCATTTTCAAAGGGCAATTGCTAATTATATGCATGCTGATTATATGCATTATCATAAGGATAGCGAAAATGTCGACGTTGCTATCCTAAAAATGCTATCATACAACCTACACCTTTGAACTGTTTGAGAATTAATAATTATGGAGTTTAGGGCACTAAAAACACTCTTTAAAGAAAAGGGTGGAGAGATCGGCGAGATTGAGGAGCATATCATTCATCCTCTGAACACGGTGAGAATCAAGCTGCTAATGCAAATTTCCGCGGAGATTAGAATTGGTTTTAAAGATATCAACTCTCCCACTATTCATGAGGACTACATTTGTCCAATTTAATTGGCCCCTATGAAGGGCACTGTTATTGTCGGTATTGGGCAGGTAATGCTCTGCCCCTTTCATGCGTTTTTTGATATCGCAAGCTTTTTCTAAATTGCCAGATTCTGTAAACCAAAGATTCTTGTTTTGTGCAGACCTGTGAGCGGTCATGCATTCAGAAATGGTGGGACTGAGAACACAAAACCTTTCCTCATGACACCGGAAGGTTTTGACTCACTTGACACTAAAACCAAATCATGCCATCTGAAGCTTAATTCTGCAATGGGGTTTAGTTACCAAATGAAACCAGGTCCAAGATGGTAAAGTGAGAGTTTCCGTTTAGATAAAAAAACAAAATATAGATGTTTCATTCGACGTCTCTCTTGCCTACAGGTCGACATGCAGAGAACTATCACAGGAGAACATCGATTGATTGCAAAGATAGATTCAGATAACTGGATTCCATTGTAGAGGTTGGAGTTGTGCCTCAATTCTTCATGAAAATAATAACGTCTACGTATCCACTCTCCCACTAATTCTGAGGACTACATTTGTCTAAATTTCAGGAATAAGGGCTTTGTATCCACCCTCCCACTAATTCCGAGGACTACAATTGTCCAAATTTCATTGGCCCTGATGAAAGGCACTGGTTATTGTTGCCAAGGCAGGGGATGCTCTGCCACTTCCATTTATCTCTTGATATTGCAAGTCTTTCTAAATTGCTAGATTCAATAAACCAGAGATTTCCGTTTATTGCTGACCTGTGACCATTTATGCATTAAGAAGTGGTGAGACTGGGGACACAAAACCTTTCTGCAAGACTGACGGAAGTTTTCCCTCACTTGACACTGACACTAATGTATGCCCTCTGAAGCTTAATTCCTCAATGCGGTTGAGTTACCAAAGGAAACCACGTCCATGTTGGTAAGTCTAGAATTTCCTTTTGGAGAAAATACCAATATAGATGTTTTCATCCAAAGCCTCTCTTGCCCGCAGGTCAACGTGCAGAGAACTGTCAGAAGGGAATTTCGATTAACTGCAAAGAGATATTCAGATAACTGGATTTAAATTGTGGAGGCTAAAGTTGTACCTCAATCCATGATGTTGTACTCAACTGACCATTGATATCGATGTTAAATCTTATAATGAAGCAATGAAAGTTTCATTAATTGTAAAACTTCCTCAAGAAACTTTCCAAAGTAATTGATCTTGAGAGAACTATCTTGGTGTATCATATTGGTAACTAGTTGTAAGCGGTTCCTGAAATATTATGGTAACTAGTTCTAAGCGGTTCCTGAAATATTATTTTAGTGAGATGTAGGACTTGATTATATAATTGTACTGGAATTGTACCATTGGAACCTAAACTCCATGAAAATTATAAATATAATTTATATTGTCAAAAATAATCATAACTACAATAAGAAAATAACATTTTTTCCACACCATAATTCCATATTTTTTAACACCTATGATAAACGTATAATATTAGAATTGAATATCAAAACCTCATTACCTTTGTCCATAATGGCGGTGGTGCCCATAATGGCCGTGCTCCTAATGAGTTCAAATTAGAGTATATTTATTGCATGCCATAAAAGAATATGAATCTCTAGTTGAGGTTACTGTTACTAGATGTTAATGTATCATACTAGTTACTAGTACGATACACCATGAGAAACTTTTGCAAAAGCAATCATTGAAAATAAAACATTCAATTGATAAAACATTTCTTCAACATACTTTTGTAGCTGCTCAAGACGAACCACTTGGAAAAGCTTCTTGGTATGTTTTATAATTAATGTAATATTTCATTTATCAATGTATATCCAGCATTGGGATCATTAGACACAGGTGTACCAAACTATATCCATGGAAAGCTAAAGTAAATAAGTTGCAAAAACAACCAATTAACACTTACCAACTCCTAAGTTCATGTATTGGTAAGACATTCTACTACTAAGAAATTCATAAATACATTGTCTCAAGTTTGAAGTATTTACTCTTAAGAATCAAATATTGACACTGTAAGAGTAATTGCCCTTCATTTGCAATTGATATGGAATGATCCTCACTTTTTCAGGTGTACCAAACTATATCCATGGAAAGCTAAAGTAAATAAGTTGCAAAAACAACCAATTAACACTTACCAACTACTAAGTTCATGTATTGGTAAGACATTCTACTACTAAGAAATCCATAAATACATTGTCTCAAGTTTGAAGTATTTACTCTTAAGAATCAAATATTGACACTGTAAGAGTAATAGCCCTTCATTTGCAATTGATATGGAATGATCCTCACTTCTTCATTAAAGAGCAAAATTTTCCTTTAAATTTATTTTGCAGGGTCAATAATTTAATGCCCTTCTATACAGAGCTAAAGGGTCTTGAAGGGCAATGAAGCTTCAAATTTGATCACTAGTCATCACTGCCCTTCTAAACTTTATTCGTGGAAAGAATAATGATATTGTTCAAATAGAGGCTATCCACCCTATTATCGATCCACCACTAACACATGGAAGTAATTTAAATGAAAAGCAAAATTTTATCTGAAATTTCACATGGAAGTAATTTAAATTGACAAGCAAAATTTTATTTGAAATTTCTTTTGCAGGGGAAATAGTTTGATGCCCTTCTATAAAGAGCCAAAGGGGTCTTGAAGGGCAATGAAGGCTGACCCCTGTTCATCACTACCCTTTTAATCTTGTCAATTCATGGAAAGAACTTCATATTGTTCAAATATAGGCTATCCACCCTATTATTGATCCACCACCAACACATGGAAGGAATAGATGAGAACAAGGTTCAGAAGCTCTTGCCCGCTGCTAAAACATGTAAGTAATAGATGAGAACGAGATTAAGGGGCAATCTTGGTTTAGTTGATCTGCTTTGTGATGGAACTATAGGACAGAGAAAAGACACTGCAACTGCTTTATTTAATTTCTGTGTCACAAAACTGGGGTTGTGCCAATGCTGCTGGAGTTGCTTAGGGTTTGCTTTTTACTGGCACAGGTATAAAAATGGTTGAGGCTCTTGTAGTTCTTGCAATCCTTGCTACTTATAAGGATGGTAAAAGTGCTATGGGACATCAATCTGCTGTTCATATACTTGTCAAACTTATTTGCTCAAGATTTGCTCGCAATAGCCAGTATAATATTGTACTACTCTTTGGCTTTTCATCCCATCCACTGACAAGCTTATTTGCTCAGGATTTGATCGCAATAACCAGTATGATATTGTACTCCTAGCTTTGGCTTTTCATCCCATCCACTAACAGGACTGTTTGTTGTGTGTATATGGGCCTGTAATTGACCTTACTCATAATGGATTTCGTAAAGCCAAAAGAAAGACGGCACTTTTGGAACTACTGAGCAAGCAAGAACAGCTTTTTAAAGCTACCTACTAACTGTCTTATTGTTATCATAATTAATTCAAACTTGTTATAAAATTCAAGGGTAAATTTTCTTTTGTAGGCAAAGGGAGCTAAGTCACCAAGGAAAAGTAAGTTGAAGGGTTCAAAGACACTTGCATGAGTAGCTTTGTTTATCGTGTGCAAAAACCGTAACATCCTTAACAGCCAGATCACATGGCAAGACAGTTGGGGTTGCTCAATTCCGTGGCTGCAATGGTCTAGTCGTTTCAAGATTATCTCCCTTTGTTGTTTAAGTGTACCTTATAAAACTAAGCAACATCCAACCTATGTATTTGATGAGGCCTGGAAGCATCAAGTAGAAAGTACCATATCAAGAGGTGTAATTATGGAAGCAGATAAAAGGCAGGGTCGCACCTTAAGAACTTAACATTGTAGATGTGCTTTGCACGTCAATTTATCAAATTGTGGTGTGTTCCAAGATGAGCTGGTCATAGGTGATTCTAGTCCTAGCGGTCTTTCAATTGCAGAATGGGATTGATTAAGCAAAAGTACAACATTTATGGAACTCATGAGATGCTTCTTCATGAGCTATATGCCTTTGTAAGATGCGGTAAAAAAAGAACAGTTGCAATGCTGCAGTTAGTTCTCCAGTAATCATCTGCAATTGTATATATTTGACAAGGCCTGGAAGCATCAAGTAGACAGTACCATATCAAGAGGTGCATTTATGAAAGCAGATAAAAGGCAGGGTCTCACCTTAAGAACTTAGCAATTGTAGACGTGCTTTGCATATCAATTTATCAAATTGTGGTGTGTTCCAAGATGAGCTGGTCATAAGTGGATCTAATCCTAGCGGTCTTTCAATTGCAGCATGGGATTGATTAAGCAAAAGTACAACATTTATGGAACTCATGAGATTGCTTCTTCATGAGCTATATGCCTTTGTGAGATGTGGAACAAAAGAACAGTTGCAATGCTGCAGTTAGTTCTCCAGTATCATCTGCAACTTTATGTAGAGTAAATCAAACCATCTTAAGATATAATCCAATAGGAAAGCAATCAGCATTCTAATGTAATGCACTACAAATGTGGAATATTGTTTATTCCTATGGAGTTATAAATACCACTTGGTAATGAATACGAGCATTTTGTTTTGCTGACCACCAACAACAGCGTGGAGGTGCAGAATCAGGGACCTATATTTAAGTCACATTACAGTTTCTGGGACTGTTAAAAGTACAAAAAGTTCGCAGTTGACAGTTTATGTCAACTGTTTCTTTGATCTCCTATAGTATGTTAGTTTTATTTTGGCTCTTGGTGCAGCATTCTGAATAAACAGCCCATTTCATTCTTAAAAAACACTTGCCTCACGTGCTCTGATGCACTATGGGGTATTATATCCCGAGGAGCCAATGGTCTTTGACTGGTGTGTACTGGACAATCGGGCAGCTTGAAAACTCAGTTAATTGCTTGTAGGGACAGTGACAACTGCATGTTTGGATTTTGGGAGCATTTTATGCTCACTTTTCTTTCGGAGGCTCCCATCACAGCAATAGTGTGTATCAGTTCCACGTATTGGGCCCAGAGATCCGAAGAAGGTGTGGTGGACCAACCTGATACATAGGTTGGGGGGGGAAGGTGGTCCACTGCTGAACCCTCCTTTGTCTATATGCTTACACTCTTCTCCCTAAATTGCCCAATTTTCATATTATAGCTTGTGTCCATATATGCCTACTTATAAATGCCAAAGAAATAACAGAAATTGAGGACAATGAAATCATGACTCTTAAAAAAATGTTCCGAGGGTACTACTGCTTTCAAATGATGTCCTGTTTTAGACTAACTTTGAAGATTGACACATTTTTATGCAACTTTTCTTCCTCAAAAAATACTGACACCATTTGCTAGTTCTCTGATGGAAAGAATGATATTAATTTGTAAATAATACTGACACCATTTCCTAGTTCTCTGATGGAAAGAATGATATTAATTTGTAAATAAATGTACTCAAAAAGCCCTCATAAATATTAGGCGAACTTATCAAATTTAATCCATCCGTAGCCAATTGTAATCGTTACTGCAATCTGCACCTGATATTAACTCGAACAAGCTTCATGCATACCTTCACGAAAGGAGCAAAATACCACTTTCATCCGAAGCATAGACAAGAAAACATTGGGCGAGCCCAAAGCTGAGCAATCTGAGCATCATGCAATCAATTGCCACTGCAAGATGATTAAACAAGCTTCCTAAGGAATCGTTTGGGAGGCAGCATTCATGTTCCAAGAGAAAATAGAATACAAGTCCTAGATCAGATTAACTGCCAGGATGACAATCCTATGGAAGTATTACACCTTAGAAATTATAATGAAATATTTCTCAGATTTGTAGATTTGTTTTTCCTGCATATAGTGTCTGGCCATTGGTATTTTCTGTTCAATTGCACCTCAAGCAAACTGCTAGCATTGAATTCTGAGTGAAATTTATGATAAAGATTAAAGAATCAACTTACAATTTTTGGTCTCAAGTCTGTTTATTGAACTACCAACTAGATATCTCATATCACTGCATGTATTACACGTTCTGTTTGCCTTCCTATTTACAGAAAAACATTCTGGGAAAGATCACTCTAGTTCTAATATGAAGAAGCACACTTACTCTCATATTGTACATGGGTCGCAATTGCCCACTAGCCGTCACTATCTCAATCACTACTAGTCACTATTGCAGTAGCCATAAAATCAGAGGTGCTCATGATGACTTGCACCAAAAACCCAGGCCTGTAGACCTGTACGTCCTCTGTTTCAGGGATGAGCTTTGTGGAGCACCGGCACCATCTAGATTGTAAGAGGCTCCTTGGAGCATATATTGGCAAGTTTGATTGCAATGTTTTCCATCGACATGTTACTATTATTAAAGAGGCAAAATATATAATATAAAAAACCCCTTATTAACATCTCATTTAAAAGACTAAACATATCATCTTTTCTGATAGCAAGATGCACTTTTAAAAGCATTTTAGTAGAACATTTGTCTTCTTTGGGAACTCGTTTTTTCAAAAATGTCCAAAGGAGTTTGTCATCTCTACAGGAACTGGACAAAGGATGCCCTTCTTACAGAAATGACAAAGTAGGTTTTATGTAATGACAGTATCCATGGCACTATCTGCATTCCAAAGAGAAACAATACATTCTCGTATAATCACCATATAACCTGACTGCAATGTAGGAGACTAGAGATTCTCATGTCTCTACCCACCCAAAAAAACAAAAAAAAAATCCTCATTTATGTTTTTCTACCAAAAACCCAAGTTCAATAAAAATCAAACCAGGTACCCAAAACCTACCTCCTTGCAATACCAAACTCCAATAGGTGGAATGTATATTTTCTCCAAGAATGACAATATACAAAAGCTGATTAGCATTTTTGAGGCTCCAACCAAATGATAAAACTCATCAATAAAAACCAAAATATGATTTTGAGCACAAAAGCAATTGAAACCCATAAAATGTCGAAGTCAGACCATAACGATGTCAAGGTTGATCTTTACAAAAAATTCATCATCAAGATAGACTGCTGATTAAAGTTAAAATGCAAAGATAACCAATGTATAAAGATATGATCAAACAATAGGCCAAACTTTTATACAATTACATTTACAAATAGGCACATTATTATTTATATTCAACATAAGCAAAAATGAAAATCACAAGCTGCATAATTTTAAAGACTTCAAATACGCAGAACAATGTCACTTAATCCAGTTGTCACAGATGATCCCACAGCAAAGATCAGATTACAACATGATTCAATAAACGATCCTTTGGAAAGCTGGTCAAAATAACCCCTATATGGATATCCTTGCACTGGTGGTGATGGGTTTTAATCCATTCTTATAGAAGGAAATATATCCTATTGCTTCTGTCGTGGAGGGAAAACTAGGTCACAAACCATGGTATAATCTGGGCGAATATGACAAACCACAGTAAAGTGACTTCTCACTGAGGCAAAAATCCAACCGTCACACACTGGTGCAAATGATATCAGGTAAAAATGTGGCCATGTAACTGTGATTCCAAATATTTTGATACAAACGGCCACCACACACTACCAAGCACGCAAAGGGAAAATGTTGGTTTTTGAATGTTAAATTTCCCATTCAATTGGCAAATTTAACAAATATATGAATTACATGAAAACCATCTGGGCTAAACCATTACAATGCTCTGTATTGTAAAAATTCGCACATTTAATATTTCACCGTAATTATTCTATCCACGGGCTAAACGTTTCCCTCCAAATTTTCAAATGCCCCATTGCTAACAAGCATGGGGAGGTGAAACACACAAATGGCAGGAGTTGGAATGAGCCCGGGAGGAAGCTCTGGGCAATTTGAGCAGAATGGCTAGCTGTCATACCCCAAGACCTAAGCTTAAGGAAGCCCGTTCTAAATGGTGCAGCAGTTCTTCAACTGCTTTAAAATTGTAGATTAACATAATCAGAAAAAGTAATTGAACAATAGCTGGATAAAAGATAAAATATGTTTCATTTGGCGAATAGTAAATCATTAGCAAAACAGAGTGCGTTGAGAAACAATTACTCAAATACAAACAGTAATCCTACTAAGCGAATAGATAATTATCATAAACTTAGACAAGCGGACAAACGGATATAGATGTGGGCACGTGTTTTGTAATATGGAAAACTATGATTAATCCTAGCATTCCAGATACCAATCAACAAATAAGCTAGTTCTTCGTCAACATAAAAATCCAAACCCATGTCCTACAAAACTTAAGGGTCAAAGCATTCAATGCCCTCATAATCATAACCCTAAAAAGAAAACAATAGAGTCTGCATTCTGCTACACAATAAAATGTTCTGAAGATACTATTACATCAATCTTCCTCCTCAATAATCTTAGTACCCAATCCACTGAGGCCTTCGGGAGGCACCTCAGCCACCGTTACAATCGAATAAAGCTCCTCCTTGGCATCTTCTTCGTCGTTGCGCTTCCTGGAGATTCGAACCCTCATCCTCCTGGGCACACTCCTGATGCCCCTGCTCCATACAGCCTTGTTAAGCTTCACATCGAGCCTCACATCGGTTGTTCCCATAACCTTCTGAGCAAATTTCCTGATCTCCTTAACGGCCTTTGGAGCCATTTTCTTAAAAGTGCTGCAGATGAAAAATCCCCGAATAAATTCCCAAAAACCCTTGAAAATTAATCAATCCTAGACTGTGAACTTGAAAATGGCTCAAGTGATTATGCAGAATAGTTTTTCAGATGCGTATGAGAAATTTTATGGAAAATATTCAAATCGTGAACGGATCAAACAAGGAAAATGTAATATGCGATGCCATACGTAAAGAAAAATTATTTTAGAAGTTTTAGAGATTCATGTGCAAAAATGATTTTAGAAGTTTTAGAGCTTCATGTACCAGCCATGGAGGCGCTTGTGAAGATTGATGGTGTACTCCCTGGTCACCACCTCATCCCTGCGGCTCTTGCCCTTCTCCACCATCGTGCCACCTACTCACTTCCGCTTCCTCCACTCCGCTTTGAGTCTGCTCTCAGCTCCTCTACAAAACCCTAAAAACTACAGAGAAGCTCTACTAGGCATAAAACCCTTGGCTTAATACAATGAGTCGTGAAACCCTAAAGTTGTATTCAAACATATTTGATACTCCTTTTACGTCCGCTCAATGTGATTTTATTTCAATAAATTTTAGGCCTTAAAAGTTCGTGTGTATTTTGAAAATATGAATTTATTTCTTATTTTGTTCAGGAAAACGGGAGTTCTCTATGGAATTAATGGTATTGCAATAAAATATATGGAATTAATGGTAGTATAGTAATTAGCGTGTTGCTATGTTAATGACTTGCCTTAAACGTTAAGGCATAGAGTTTGCAATTATAAGTAGGGTTTATGGACCTTGCAAAATAAACCTAGGTTTATTGAACTTGCAAAATACTTAAATATTTTGTATGAATTTGGATTTTAAGGATGCTTTATATGTAATAGGTCATTCTCAAAATAGAAAAATAAGTCTTTTGGGCATATCTAAAGCTTAAAGGTAAGTTTAAATCTCAGACAATCTCTAAGTAAAAGCTTTTTTTAGAAATGAAATAATGTTGAGTATTATAAAAAAGATTATAGATTTAAGAATGTTGATAAAAGCGAGTGATTTAATGATGCCCTTTCTATAGAAGCAAAAACCTCCATATAAGAAGGAGGTGATGTTTACTTGGCATCTATAAATACACGTTTAGACCATGATGTATGGTGATTGATTTGGGTGATTTATTTCATATGATTCCTTATAGAAAGTGGTTTTGTGAATATGAAAAGTACAATGGAAGTGATATTTTCCTAAAAGATGACTCGACAACGAAAAGCATATGACATGGAAAGGTCAAGTTGTTGCTCAAAGATGGAAGGATTAAAACTTTCATCGAGGTTCTACACATACAAAATCTATCCATAAACTCGATATTGATAAGATGAGTGATGGAGGCATGCATACTATATTTGAAAAGGAAACTCACAAAATCGTATAAGGAGCAATGTTGTTAATAAGGAGAGTTCAGTTTGGAACCTTGTACTTGTTGTTGGGAAGCATTATTAATGATGTAGCAGTTATGTTGTTCCTGAGGGTAGCAATGAAGAAGACAAGACCCCTATTGTCCCTAGAGAGAAGATAATGATACAACATCATAGATTGGGACATATTGGAAAGAAGGGTCATTGAGCATTGCATGGTAAAGGTATCATTGAAGGTATGTCTAATTGCTCATTAGATTTTGATTCATGTGAACATCGTATATATGGTAAACATAACTAGCTAAGATTTCCATCTGGTGTTATAAGAGAAAAAGGAATCTCCGAGTTGATACATATAATGTGTTTGGACCTATGCCTACTCCATCACTAGGTAAATCTATGTATTATTTTTCATTCGCAGATGATTTCCCAAGGAACGTATGGATCTATTTCATCCTAAAGAAATCTAAGGTTTTCAGTAAATTTATAGAGTTCAAGACTCTTGTAGAGAACCATACAAATAAGAAAATAAAGGTTTTGAGGACAGATAACGGTGGAGAGTTCTACAAAAATGAGTTCAGGGAATTATGTAAGAAGTGCAAAAATAGCAAGACAAAGGACTACTCCATACAAACCTCAACATAATGGAGTTGCAAAAAGAATGAACAAAACGTTCTTGGAAAAGGCAAGAAGTATGCTCAGTTGTGCAGGGTTACCACATGAACTATGGGTAGAGGCAGTGGATATTGCATGTTTCTTAGTAAATTGATCATCTACATCAACGTCAATTCATAAATCTCCACATGTGTCATGGCCTAATAAAAAACTCTATCTTAAACATCTCAAAGTTTTTGGTTGTAATGCTCAAGTGCATCTTATAAGGGAAAATAGGAGTAAGTTGAATAATAAAGATTAAAATTTCATTTTTATTGGTTACAAAAGATGATATAAAAGGTTTTAAACTTTGGAACTCAATAACAAAGAAGATTGTTTATAGTCAGGATTGTTGATTCATAAAATCGTCAACAATATCATAGCTTGCAAATAGTTGCAAGGCACAATTAAAAAAAAATATTATCTATGATATTAAATATATAACTATAGGTAGGGCCCCCTAGGGAGAAAGAAGGATGTTTATTTTCAAATATTCCCCAGGAGAAGATCATTGTTAGTCCAACGAAATGATTTCATCCTTATTTCACAGTGATAATGTTCTTTTTTTAGTTGATTATGAGCTCCACTTCTAATTGATTGCGAGGAAAAAGAAAGGTTGTGCCCATGAGTTTTCAAAGGTCTCATATCTGACATACATTTATATCCACAAATGTTATTAATGTCCTCGTGTTTTGAAGATTATAAGTCATGAAATATTTGGCTAAGTCTTTATCAAGGGTATATGATTTATGGATCAAAATAGGCTGCAATGGTTTGGGATTCTAGAATTACATGGTATATTTTGGAAGGAATTGAAAAATAAAATAAAACTAAGTAATAGCTTGAGGTGTTATGGTTTACCATAAAATTTATTTTTGAAATGTTCATATGTCATTATATTTCACATTACATACATAGACATATGAGTAGTATCGGGCCTATATTTTAAAGGTGGCATGATTAGACATATTATATATGGTATAACATATATGAACTCAACGTTGAAGTTGTTGCCCACCATTTTTGTTATGCTTTGGCACTTGGGTTAAAGTATATGTATCGATTATGTTGATAATCCATAACAAATGTGGTTTAATGAGATATGAAGGTTTTGGCTGACACTTAAGTTGACAACAAATATGGCAATGACGTGGTAAATATGGCATGTGACTCCTGCACTTTTGGTAATCCTTTTTGACCTGTGATTCGTCGATGGTGAAGTTGGGATTTGAGGTGGATTAAAGAATTAATGTGATGGTTGTTGAATTGGTGTTCAACACCTCCTTTGGGACTCACGACATGGTCTAACAGCCTCCCGTGGATCCATTAACTCTGGCGGCGATGAGTTTACCAATCACCCGTGGGTTTTGGTCTAACGGCAGCCGTACTGCCACTAAACTGGTATTAGAGCGAAAGGTTACGGGTTTGAGTCAGCTCGATTGGTGTCGAGTATCTCAGTTGGTGCTAAGAGCCCTCAGTTGGTGCTGAGGGGGAGATTGTTGAATTGGTGTTCAGCACCTCCTCCGGGACTCGCGACATGGTCTAACAGCCTCCCGTGGATCCATTAACTTTGGCGGTGATGAGTTTACCAATCACCCGCGGGTTTTGGTCTAACGGCAGTCGTACTGCCACTAAACGGGGTGGCATATTTACAAGTAGGTATGCTTGTCATTGATGGCAAGATCAGAGTATGCAGCGATGACAAAACAGGGACAATGTAAGCTCAGAAGAGACAGTGCAGAAGGCAAGTGTATGCGTGTTTGTCATTGATGGCGAAGATCAGCATGATCAGATGGCGAAGATCAGCACGATCAGGAGCACATCAATAATGGCAAGATCAGTAGTGTAAACTCAGAAGGAGGAAAACAGTCAAAGATTGAAGAAGGTGTTTTGGAGTTTCGCAGATCGGGAAATCCAAAGGAAAGAGATTCAAACTCACGATATATGACATCGCGAAACGATCTGGACCGTCAGATCACCAAGGATCGTGGACCGTTGATTAGGCATGAAGAAGGTGTTTCGGAGTTTCGCAAATCGGGAAATCCAAAGGAAAGAGACTCAAACTCACGATATGTGACATCGCGAAACGATCTGGACTGTCAGATCACCAAGGATCGTGGACCATTGATCAGGCATGAAGAAGGTGTTTCGGAGTTTCGCAGATCAGGAAATCCAAAGGAAAGAGATTCAAACTCACGATATGCGACATCGCGAAACGATCTGGACCGTCAGATCATCAAGGATCGTAGACCGTTGATCCGGCATGAAGAAGGTGTTTCAAAGTTTCGCAGATCGGGAAATCCAAAGGAAAGAGATTCAAACTCATGATATGCGACATCGCGAAACGATCTGGACTATCAGATCATCAAGGATTGTGGACCGTTGGATCCAGAGGACACATGTCAAAAGATCATTTGACTGACTGAAAAGTCAAAGGCACGAGATGCTCCATCATTCCAACTCGCGAAATGCGAAATGGCGACATCGCGATAAAGCCAAGCTCTATTTCGGAGTTTGTGACATGGAGAGTCGAAAGGACTCATCACAGAATTCCCGACACGCGAAAGTGCGAAATGCGTTTTCGAATAAGGTTGTGGTCACAGCCAGTGGTTACATCTGCGGAAGATGGAGGAAGGAGCTAGCGGTGTTAAGCTCCATCTCGAAGTCTCAGCGCTCGTAATTTGGAGCATCAAGACTCTTCATCATAGGAATCGCGATATGCGAGATCACGATGAGATCTGGACCGTCGGATCATCGAAGATCTCGACCGTTGATCAGACTCAATAAAGTTTATAAGTTCGCGAAATATGAAGCGCCTTTTGGCGCAGCCTGTGGTCACGGCGGTAGTCACGTGAGGGGAAGAAACTAACGATGCTAAGCTCCATCTCGGAGTCTCGGCGATCGCGACTTGGAGTGTCGAGATCTTCTATCACAGGAATTCCAAGATGCGAGGTCACAAAATTAAAACTCTGTTTAGCACTCAGTCACAGCCAGTGGGCATATGAATTGAACGCAAGACCCTACGAACTCCATCCAACGGTGCAGGTGAATTTAAGTATGATCAAAGGGCTATTGTTGCTCTTCATAGTTAATCGATCAGTGGTGATTATGTTGTTGAAGCAGTCTTTGGAGGTTAACAGTGTAACTACTAGAAACCACTGATGGCTTTCTGCCAGAGGACTCGAAGAGACTTCTGTGTGATTATCAGAGGAGCTAAAGAGTCTCGAGGGATCTGCCAGTGGAATGAAGACTGGTCGTAGAGGCAATTGATAGATGGAACTAACTGCCAGAGAAGCTGAAGAGTTGCCATGATGAACAGGTAAAGTACTCGACATGAGAGGGCATGCAGAAGGATGGCGGGACAGCATGCACAAGACACACACAGAGACTATAAGTATGCAGAATAGAGAAGAGATGAGGGTTGTTGTTGTTGAGAGGGAGTCATCAATGCAAAAGGAGGAGTGTGCAGTAGCTGAAATACAGAGCAGAGGAATGGTGCATTAAATGGATTTGGCACACAGTGCATGAAGGCAAAAGGACATAAAGTGAAGAGGAATGTGTAGAAGACACTGATGCAGACAATGCAGCGTAGTGTAGCAGAACAGTGATGAGACTGGTAAGCCATTGAAGAACTTTATATCACTGTAATAAGTTTTAGTAACAAAGATGTATATTCAAGGGTGGTAGGCAGGTGCTAGGGAGGATTGTTGTCCTCAGAAGTTCAAGTGGGTGCTTGAACACAGGGAGTTGTAGCTTCCTTCTGGATGCAACCAGAAAAACAAGGGTGGCAGGGTGGTGCAAGGGAGAACTGTTGTTCTCTGTTTTACAGGTTGGTGCCTATATAATTGGAAGTTGGTGCTTCCATCCAGTTGGTGCTGGAACACTTGGGGAGTTGGTGCTTCCTTCTAGTTGTTGCTAGAGAAACCAGAGAGTTGGTGCTCTCAACAAGTAGAAGCTTGCAAAACAGAGGTTGCAGCCTCATTATGAGTTGGTGCTCATATGTATGATAATGTAAAGAATGTAAAGATTACTTATCATATAAAGAAGAAGAGGTTTTTACCCTTTATGGGTTTTCTCGAGAAATATCTATCCTTGTGTATCTCATATGTGTGACTGATGTTGAATGTGCTATTGCTTATTTCCCTGCATTATTGTGATTATCATTAAGTGCTTTGTAAAGAATTT
>JASDQU010103246.1:170859-205549 GCA_032191745.1 Picea mariana | reverse complement strand
ACATATGACAGGAGACAAAGGTAAGTTTCTATCTCTAAGTGAAAGCAAATCAGGAAACGTAACCTTTGGAAATGATGCTCCAGGTAAAATAAAGGGTAAAGGGATGGTGAGTTTAAGTAATGGAAAAGGAAAAGCCCAAGATGTTCTGCTTGTAGATGGGCTGAAACACAATCTGCTCAGTGTAAGATAAATGTGTGACAGAGGATGCGAAGTGGTGTTCACGTCCAAGGATTGCAAGATAAAGTCTGCAAACTCAGGACAAGTGGTGGCCAAAGGCATAAGGAGAGAAAATAATGTATATGTGCTGAAAGAAGATAGAGAAGAGTGTCATCTAAGCAAACATAATGAAAGTTGGTTATGGCATAGGAGACTTGGACATCAAAACTTTGACCACTTAATCAAGCTCAAAAATCTTTAGGCAGTAAAAGATCTTCCGAAAATATCAAAACCCCAAGACTCTATGTGTAAACCCTGCCAAGTAGGAAAACTAACCAGGACACCATTTAAGGCCAAGAGTTTTACTTCAACAGAGAAACCACTCCAACTAGTTCATATGGATTTATGTGGACCATCAAGACAGGAAGGCACAGGGAGAGAAAACTACTTCATGTTGATTATTGATGATTACTCCAGTCTTACTTGGGTTGCCTTTCTCAAAGAAAAAGTTGAAGCAATTGAGAAGTTTAAAATATTTAAGGTTTTAACTGAGAATCAAACACACGAGAGGTTAAAGGCAGTAAGATCAGACAGAGCAGGAGAATTTATGTCAAGTGATTTCAAGGAATTATGTGATAAGCATGGGATCAAGAGAGAATACACAATCCCAAGAACTCCACAACAAAATGGAGTAGTGGAGAGGCAAAACAGAACAGTGCAGCAAATGGCCAAGTCAATGATGAATGAGAAGAACATTGGTCAAACCTACTGGGTAGAAGCAATACACACAACAGTCCATGTTCTTAACAAAGCCCACCTCAGACCACAAAGTGACAAGACACCTTATGAACTATGGTATGGGAGACCTGCTTCAATTAAACACTTCAAAGTCTTTGGGAGTAAATGTTACATAAAGAATAATGATGAGAAGCTTGGCAAATATGATTACAAGGGTGATGAAGGTATCTTCTTAGGATATGCTACAAACAGTAAAGAATACAGATGCTATAATAAGAGGCTGCATAAAATGGTTGACTATATTGACATAAAAGTTGATGAGGGAATCCCAGCAAGAGAGGTGTACAATAATGAGTCTTCTACAGAAGACACAACTAAAGTTGAAGATGAACAGGTCCAAGAATAAAAAAATGAAGACTTTGAATCAAATGAAGACACAGATACTCAGACAGATTCAATTCAACAGACAATTTCAAATTCCTCTTCCAGAATCACTCAAAAGAATCATCCTGCAAGTCAGATAATTGGTGAAAAAGACAAAGGTGTACAAACCGAGAGAAAGCTAATCAAAAACACCGAACAATCACATATAGCTTTCATATCCATGCTGGAACCCAAGAATTTTAATGAAGCTAGCAAAGATGACCATTGGGTTAAAGCAATGAATGACGAACTTGATCAGATTGAGAAAAAGAATACGTGGGAGATGGTTCATAGACCTGAAGGTAAAAATGTCATTGGCTCCAAATGGATCTTTAAGAATAAGTTGAGTGAGCAAGGACAATTTGTCAGGAACAAAGCAAGATTGGTCTGTAAAGGGTATGCTCAGATAGAAGGATTGGATTTTGATGAAACATTTGCGCCCGTAGCAAGATTAGAAGCTATCAGAATGTTTATTGCCTATGCTTGTCATAAAAGGTTTAAAGTCTATCAAATGGATGTCAAGTCAGCTTTTCTAAATGGAGATTTAAGTGAAGAAGTCTATATGGAACAACCAGAGGGTTTCGAANAGGAACAAAGCAAGATTGGTCTGTAAAGGGTATGCTCAGATAGAAGGATTGGATTTTGATGAAACATTTGTGCCCGTAGCAAGATTAGAAGCTATCAGAATGTTTATTGCCTATGCTTGTCATAAAAGGTTTAAAGTCTATCAAATGGATGTCAAGTCAGCTTTTCTAAATGGAGATTTAAGTGAAGAAGTCTATATGGAACAACCAGAGGGTTTCGAACTGTCTGATAACCCTGACTTAGTATACAAGCTGAAGAAAGCTTTATATGGGTTAAAACAAGCTCCTCGTGCTTGGTATCACAGACTGGATACGTATCTCAAAGACAAAGGGTTCAAGAGAGGAACAATTGACAACAATCTATATATCAAAACAGAGGGTGATGATTTGCTCATTGTGTTGGTCTATGTAGATCACATCATCTTCAAATGTAATAAGGATTCATTGGTAAAATGGTTTGCTTCTGCCATGGAGTCTGAGTTTAAAATGTCTATGATAGGTGAATTGTCATTTTTTCTTGGTCTGCAAGTTACTCAGAGGTCTGAAGGGATGTTCATTTCTCAAGAAAAATATCTAGGAGAAATGTTGAAAAGGTTTCAAATGGAAGATTCTAAACCTGTGGGTACACCTATGGTTACTGGATGCAAATTAAGCAAGGATGATGACTCACCTGATGTTGATCAAAGTTCATATAGGTCAATGATAGGCAGCCTGTTGTACATCACAACATCTCGCCCAGACATAATGCATGTTGTTGGAATGGTAGGAACATTTCAGTCTACACCTAAACAAAGTCATTTGCAAGCTGTCAAAAGGATATTCAGGTATTTGAAAGAAACAATGACTTATGGTCTGTGGTATCCCAACAATCTGAATTTTCAGTTAACTACCTATTCAGATGCAGATTGGGCAAACTGTGTTGATGAGAGAAATAGCACTAGTGGAGGAGCATTCTTCTTAGGTGACTCATTAGTTGCATGGCTTAGTAAAAAGCAAAGTTCCATTTCTTTATCGACTACAGAGGCAGAGTACATTGTTGCTACTACCTGTTGCACTCAGGTATTATGGATGATTCAGACACTTGTAGACTTGGAGGTAAAATATGCAGCACCTATCCCAATTCACTGTGATAACACTAGTGCCATCAATGTGTCTAAGAATTCTGTACTCCACTCAAAGACCAAGCATATTCCCATAAAATACCATTTTTTGAGAGAGCAGGTCACCAATCAGGTTGTTAAGGTCCATTACATTCCAACCACAAAACAAATTGCAGACATCTTTACTAAACCCCTAGCTAAGACACCATTTGAATATCTCCGACAGAAGCTGGTGTCATCCCATATCACATCTAAGCAAGTCCATCATGTTAGGGGGAGTTTGTATTGGTTGAACATCTGATAGCTCCTAAACATACTTCAACAGCTCAGTGGGAGTGTGTTTTCTTTGACATTGATGTCAAAGGGGGAGAAAACGAGTGGTCTGGACCGGATGCTACAGTTGGAGGTCCAAACAGATTAGCGCAATCATTCAGGGTTGCCATCAATGCCAAAGGGGGAGATTGTTGGCATATTTACAGGCAGGTATGCTTGTCATTGATGGCAAGATCAAAGTATGCAGCGATGGCAAAACAGGGACAACGTAAGCTCATAAGAGACAGTGCAAAGTGCAAGTGTATGCGTGTTTGTCATTGATGGTGAAGATCAACATCATCAGATGGCGAAGATCAACATGATCAGGAGCACAACGATAATGGAAAGATCAGCAGTGTAAGCTCAGAAGGAGGAAAATAGTCAAAGATTGAAGAAGGTGTTTTGGAGTTTCGCAGATCAGGAAATCCAAAGGATAGAGATTCAAACTCACGATATGCGACATCGCGAAATGACCTGGACTGTCAGATCACCAAGGATCGTGGACCGTTGATCAGGCATGAAGAAGGTGTTTCGGAGTTTCGCAGATCGGGAAATCCAAAGGAAAGAGACTCAAACTCACGATATGTGACATCGCAAAACGATCTAGACCGTCAGATCACCAAGGATCGTGGACCATTGATCAGGAATGAAGAAGGTGTTTCAGAGTTTCGCAAATCAGGAAATCCAAAGGAAAGAGATTCAAACTCACGATATGCGACATTGCGAAACGATATGGACCGTTAGATCAACAAGGATCGTGGACTGTTGATCAGGCATGAAGAAGGTGTTTCAGAGTTTCGCAGATCGAGAAATCCAAAGGAAAGAGATTCAAACTCATGATATGTGACATCGCGAAACGATCTAGACCGTTAGATCATCAAGGATCATGGACCGTTGGATCCAGAGGACACATGTCAAAAGATCGTTTGACTGACTGAAAAGTCAAAGGCACGAGATGCTCCATCATTCCAACTCGTGAAATGTGAAATGGCAACATCGCGATAAAGCCAAGCTCTATTTCGGAGTTCATGACATGGAGAGTCGAAAAGACTCATCACAGAATTCCCGACATGCGAAAGTGCGAAATGCGTTTTCATATAAGGTTGTGGTCACAGCCAGTGGTTACATCTGCGAAAGATGGACAAAGGAGCTAGCGGTGTTAAGCTCCATCTCGGAGTCTCGACACTCGTGACTTAGATCATCAAGACTCTTCATCACAAGAATCGCGATATGCGAGATCGCGATGAGATCTGGACCGTCGGATCATCGGAGATCTCAACCATTGATCAGACTCGATAAAGTTTATAAGTTCGCAAAATATGAAGCGCCTTTTGGCACAACCTGTGGTCACAGCCGATAGTCACGTGAGGGGAAGAAACTAGCGGTGCTAAGCTCCATCTCGGAGTCTCGGCGATCGTGACTTGGAGTGTTGAGATCTTCTATCATAGGAATTCCGAGATGCGAGGTCACGAAATTAAAAATCTGTTTAGCGCTCGGTCACAGCTAGTGGGCATATGAATTGAACGCAAGACCCTACGAACTCCATCCAACGGTGTAGGTGAATTTAAGTATGATCGAAAGGCTACTGTTGCTCTTCACAATTAATCAATCAGTGGTGATTCTGTTGTTGAAGCAGTCTTTGGAGGTTAACAGTGTAACTGCTAGAAACCACTGATGGTTTTCTGCCAAAGGACTCGAAGGGACTTCTGTGTGATTATCAGAGGAGCTGCAAAGTCTCGAGGGATCTGCCAGTGGAATGAAGACTGGTCGTAGAGGCAATTGACAGATGGAACTAACTACGAGAGAAGCTGAAGAGTTGCCATGATGAACAGGTAAAGTACTCAACATGAGAGGGCATGCAGAAGGATGGCGGGACAACATGCACAAGACACACACAGAGACTATAAGTATGTAGAACAGAGAAGAGATGAGGGTTGTTGTTGTTGAGAGGGATTCATCAATGCAAAAGGAAGAGTGTGCAGCAACTGAAATACAAAGCAGAGGAATGGTGCATTAAATGGATTTGGCACACAGTGCATAAAGGCAGAAGGATATAAAGCGTAGAGGAATGTGCAGAAGACACTGATGCAGACAATGCAGCGCAGTGTAGTAGAACAGTGATGAGATTGGTAAACCATTGAAGAACTTTATATCACTGTAATAAGTTTTAGTAGCAAAGATGTATATTCAAGGGTGCTAGGGAGGATTGTTGTCCTTAGAAGTTCAAGTGGGTGCTTGAACACAGGGAGTTGTAGCTTCCTTCTGGATGCAACCAGAAAAACAAGGGTGGCAGGGTGGTGCAAGGGAGAACTATTGTTCTCTGTTTTACAGGTTGGTGCCTGTATAATTGGAAGTTGGTGCTTCCATCCAGTTGGTGCTGGAACACTTGGGGAGTTGGTGCTTCCTTCTAGTTGTTGTTAGAGAAACCAAAGAGTTGGTTCTCTCAACAAGTAGCAGCTTGGAAAACAGAGGTTGCAGCCTCATTATGAGTTGGTGCGCATATGTATGATAATGTAAAGAATGTAAAGATTACTTATCTTATAAAGAAGAAGAGGTTTTTACCCTTTATGGGTTTCCTCAGGAAATATCTGTCCTTGTGTATCTCATATGTGTGACTGATGTTGAATGTCCTATTGCTTATTTCCCTGCATTATTGTGATTGTCATTAAGTGCTTTGTAAAGAATTTAAAATAAGCATAATTGTTTAAGCACGGTAACAACTGATTCACCCCCCTCGCCCCCTCTTAGTTGTCCAACAATTGGTATCAGAGCTGGCCCCTTTTATCTAAGGGTAGATCCTAGAGCTTAAACATGTCAAGCCATGAAGGAAATTCAACCAATAAGGCCCCTCTATTCAATGGAACAAACTTTGCCTTCTGGAGAGTTAGAATGAGAACCTACATAATGGCTTTAGGTGCAGATGTCTGGGATGTGGTATATACTAGTTATGTAAAGCCAATTGTATTAGCTAATAAGGATGACAAGCTAGAATTTAGCTTCAATGCTAAGGCTATGAATCCTATCTTGAGTGGGCTTGCAGAAGTAGAATTCGTAAAAGTAATGCACCTAGGAATTGCCAAAGAAATGTGGGACAAACTCATTAACAGTTATGAAGGTGATGAGAAGGTAAAGGACGTCAAGCTTCAAACCTATAGAATACAGTTTGAACAACTGAAAATGAAGGAAGATGAAATTGTTGGAAAATACTTTCTGAGAGTAGAATAAATGGTAAATGCAATGAAAGCACTTGGTGAGAAAATTGAGGAACCTTCTTTAGTTCAAAAACTTTTGAGATCTCTACCAGATAGGTTCAACCCGAAGGTCACTACTATTGAAAAACTTAATGATCTAAAAATCATGGAGTTTGATCAACTTCTAGGAAAATTGACTGCATATTAAATGAGAATAGTTAAAGATAAACCCACCTCCAGAGAAGCATCATTTAAGGCAGACGAGAATGAGGATTCAGAGCCTGATGAAATTGAAGCAAAATTTGTGAAGAGACTGAAGAAGGGATCAGGCAAATACAAAGGTAAACTGCCTTTCAAATGTTTCAACTGTGGTAGGATAGGTCATTTTGGAAATAAATGGCCCCACAAAAGAAAGGATCAGACATGTGATGATGAGGAGAAGCACAAACATAGAAATTTCTTTAAAGAGAATAACTTTAAGAAGAAAACTCTTTGCGTAAACAATGATGATGATCCTTCAGATGATGAAAACAATGACTCCACTATTGAAGATAAACTAAATGACTTCATACTTATGGCCAAAGAGGATTATGATAATATAAGCACAGGAAGTGATGCTAATGAAGAAGAAGTTGTGGTTGACATGGAAGGAGAACTGATCAGTGCACTGGAAGAGATTGACAAACTAAGAATTACAAACAGAAAGCAAAGACAATTGTTGATACAGTTCGAGAAAGACAGTGAAGAACCTGATGAAGACCTTGTCCTACTAAAAGTGGAATTAGAAGAGGCAAAGAAAATCGAAGACATTCTGAAATGACAATTATCAGAATAGAAGGCAAGATGTGAAGCCTTAAAACAAAAAGTAGTGAAAACTAGGAAAGAGGTGGAGAAGTTTCAAGCCTTGTATAATCAGAATCTATCAAGTATCAAAGCCTCAGAAGGATTCACCACCATTCTAAATCAACAAAGGAATCCAAAGTTGAAAACTGGTTTGGGTTATGAAGAGGGATCAAGTAGTGATAAGGCAACAAACGAAGAACCCATCAAGTTTGTCAAATCTGCAACCAATGAAAACAACAAACCTGCAGGAACAAAGGAAGACAATCAGCCACCCAGGACGAGTAAAGAAAAAGGTGCCAGGACTGAATCTATAGAACAAAGAAATAATGCGCTCCCTGCTGAAAGACGTCATCAACATGGAAGAAATCGATTTGCTCAAATAAGACAACCATTTTCCAGGTACAAAGAATTTTTCTATGGCTATTGTTTCTACTGTTCTAATTTTGGTCACAAAGTTGAAAATTGTTCCTTAAGACTTAGACATGAGCAATTAAGATTTCAAAGGAATAAATACTTGCCTCAACAAAGAATGATACAGCCAAGTAACAAACCTTCACAGATTGCAAATTGTCAAATTAAGTCTAGAGACATGCAACTAAGGAGGTCAAGAAATAATCAACAGTCAATGAGTAGACAACGCCGCAACAATAATTTTGACCTATTGAACAATGAGATTGAATGCTACATCTGTCATAACTATGGACATAAATCTGTTGACTGTCGATTAAGGAACTATGAACCAGATTTGAATTCCCCTGCTGGAAGTGTCAATGTTTGGAAGAAGAAAGAAAGTGACAAGTGCGGATTAGTGTTGTCAGCTCAAAGACAAACGAAACCTTGGTATATAGACAGTGGATGCTCCAAACATATGATTGGAGACAAAGGTAAGTTTCTATCTCTAAGTGAAAGCAAATCAGGAAACGTAACCTTTGGAAATGATGCTCCAGGTAAAATAAAGGGTAAAGGGATGGTGAGTTTAAGTAATGGAAAAGGAAAAGCCCAAGATGTTCTGCTTGTAGATGGGCTGAAACACAATCTACTCAGTGTATGTCAAATGTGTGACAGAGGATGCGAAGTGGTGTTCACGTCCAAGGACTGCAAGATAAAGTCTGCAAACTCAGGACATGTGCTAGCCAAAGTCATAAGGACATAAAATAATGTATATGTGCTGAAAGAAGATAGAGAAGAGTGTCATCTAAGCAAACATGATGAAAGATAGTTATGGCATAGGAGACTTGGACATCTAAACTTTTACCACTTAATCAAGCTCAAAAATCTTGAGGGAGTAAAAGATCTTTCGAAAATATCAAAACCCCAAGACTCTATGTGTAAACCCTGCCAAGTAGGAAAACTAACCAGGACACCGTTTGAGGCCAAGAGCTTTACTTCAACAGAGAAACCACTCCAACTAGGTCATATGGATTTATGTGGACCATCAAGACAGGAAGGCACAGGGAGAGAAAACTACTTCATGTTGATTATTGATGATTACTCCAGACTTACTTGGGTTGCCTTTCTCAAAGAAAAAGCTGAAGCATTTGAGAAGTTTAAAATATTTAAGGCTTTAACTGAGAATCAAACAGGCAAGAGGCTAAAGGCAGTAAGAACAGACAGAGGAGGAGAATTTTATGTCAAGTGATTTCAAGGAATTCTGTGATAAGCATGGGATCAAGAGAGAATACACAATCCCAAGAACTCCATAACAAAATGGAGTAGTGTAGAGGCAAAACAGAACAGTGCAGCAAATGGCCAGGTCAATGATGAATGAGAAGAACATTGGTCAAACCTACTGGGTAGAAGCAATACACACAACAGTCCATGTTCTTAACAAAGCCCACCTCAGACCACAAAGTGACAAGACACCTTATGAACTGTGGTATGGGAGACCTGCTTCAATTAAACACTTGAAAGTCTTTGGGAGTAAATGTTACATAAAGAATAATGATGAGAACCTTGGCAAATATGATGACAGGGCTGATCAAGGTATCTTCTTAGGATATGCTACAAACAGTAAAGGATACAGATTCTATAATAAGAGGCTGCATAAAATGGTTGACTGTATTGACGTAAAAGTTGATGAGGGAATCCCAGTAAGAGAGGTGTACAGTAACAAGTCTTCTACAGAAGACACAACTAAAGTTGAAGATGAACAGGTCCAAGAATCAGAAAATGAAGACTCTAAATAAGATGAAGACACAAATACTCAGACAGATTCAATTCAGCAGACAATTTCAAATTCCTCTTCCAGAATCACTCAAAAGAATCATCCTGCAAGTCAGATAATTGGTGAAAAAGACAAAGGTGTACAAACCAGGAGAAAGCTAATAAAAAACACCGAACAATCACAGATAGCTTTCATATCCATGCTGGAACCCATGAATTTTAATGAAGCTAGCAAAGATGACCATTGGGTTAAAGCAATGAATGACGAACTTGATCAGATTGAGAAAAAGAATACGTGGGAGATGGTTCATAGACCTGAAGGTAAAAATGTCATTGGATCCAAATGGATCTTTAAGAATAAGTTGAATGAGCAAGGACAATTTGTCAGGAACAAAGCAAGATTGGTCTGTAAAGGGTATGCTCAGATAGAAGGATTGGATTTTGATGAAACATTTGCACCCGTAGCAAGATTAGAAGCTATCAGAATGTTTATTGCCTATGCTTGTCATAAAAGGTTTAAAGTCTATCAAATGGATGTCAAGTCAGCTTTTCTAAATGGAGATTTAAGTGAAGAAGTCTATATGGAACAACCAGAGGGTTTCGAACTGTCCGATAACCCTGACTTAGTATGCAAGCTGAAGAAAGCTTTATATGGGTTAAAACAAGCTCCTCGTGCTTGGTATCACAGACTGGATACGTATCTCAAAGACAAAGGGTTCAAGAGAGGAACAATTGACAACAATCTATATATCAAAATAGAGGGTGATGATTTGCTCATTGTGTTGGTCTATGTAGATGACATAATCTTCGGATGTAATAAGGATTCATTGGTAAAATGGTTTGCTTCTGCCATGGATTCTGAGTTTGAAATGTCTATGATAGGTGAACTATCATTTTTTCTTGGTCTGCAAGTTACTCAGAGGTCTGAAGGGATGTTCATTTCTCAAGAAAAATATCTAAGAGAAATGTTGAAAAGGTTTCAAATGGAAGATTCTAAACCTGTGGATACACCTATGGTTACTGGATGCAAATTAAGCAAGGATGATGACTCACCTAATGTTGATCAAAGTTCATATAGGTCAATGATAGAGATCATGTTGTACATCACAACATCTTGCCCAGAGATAATGCATGTCGTTGGAATGGTAGGAAGATTTCAGTCTGCACCTATACAGAGTCATTTGCAAGCTTTCAAAAGGATATTCAGGTGTTTGAGAGAAACAATGACTTATGGTCTGTGGTATCCCAACAATCTGAATTTTCAGTTAACTACCTATTCAGATGCAGATTGGGCAAACTATGTTGATGAGAGAAAGAGCACCAGTGGAGGAGCATTCTTCCTGGGTGACTCATTAGTTGCAAGGCTTAGTAAAAAGAAAAGTTCCATTTATTTATCGACTACAGAGGCATAGTACATTGCTGCTACTACCTGTTGCACTCAGGTATTATGGATGATTCAGACACTTGCAGACTTGGAGGTAAAATACGCAACACCGATCCCAATTCATTGTGATAACACTAGTGCCATCAGTGTGTCTAAGAATCCTGTACTCCACTCAAAGACCAAGCATATTCCGATAAAATACCATTTTCTGAGAGAGCAGGTCACCAATCAGGTTGTTAAGGTCCATTACATTCCAACCATAGAACAAATTGTAGACATCTTTATTAAACCCCTAGGTAAGACACCATTTGAATATCTCCGATAGAAGCTGGTGTCATCCCATATCACATCTAAGGAAGTCCATCATGTTAGGGGGAGTTTGTATTGGTTGAACATCTGATAGCTCCTAAACATACTTCAACAGCTCAGGGGGAGTGTGTTTTCTTTGACATTGATGTAAAAGGGGGAGAAAATGAGTGGTCCGGATCGGATGCTACAGTTGGAGGTCCAAACAGATTAACGCAGCCATTCAGGGTTGCCATCAATGCCAAAGGAGGATATTGTTGGCATATTTACAGGCAGGTATGCTTGTCATTGATGGCAAGATCAAAGTATGCAGCGATGGCAAAACAGGGACAACGTAAGCTCAGAAGAGACAGTGTAGAGTGCAAGTGTATGCGTGTTTGTCATTGATGGCGAAGATCAACATGATCAGATGGCGAAGATCAACACGATCAGGAGCACAACAATAATGGCAAGATCAGTAGTGTAAGCTTAGAAGGAGGAAAACAGTCAAAGATTGAAGAAGGTGTTTCGGAGTTTCACAGATCGGAAAATCCAAAGGAAAGAGATTCAAACTCACGATATGCGACATCGCGAAATGATCTGGACCGTCAGATCACGAAGGATCGTGGACCATTGATCAAGCATGAAGAAGGTGTTTCGGAGTTTCGCAGATCGGGAAATCCAAAGGAAAGAGACTCAAACTCATGATATGCGACATCGCAAAACAATTTGGACCTTCAGATCACCAAGGATCATGGACCGTTGATCAAGCATGAAGAAGGTGTTTCAAAGTTTCGCAGATCGGGAAATCCAAAGGAAAGAGATTCAAACTCACGATATGCGACACCGCGAAACGATCTAGACTGTCAGATCACCAAGGATCGTGGACCGTTGATCAGGCATGAAGAAGGTGTTTTGGAGTTTCGTAGATTGAGAAATCCAAAGGAAAGAGATTCAAACTCACGATATACGACATCACGAAACGATCTGAACCGTCAGATCATCAAGGATCATGGACCGTTGGATCCAGAGGACACATGTCAAAAGATCGTTTGACTGATTGAAAAGTCAAAGGCACGAGATGCTCCATCATTCCAACTCGCGAAATGCGAAATGGTGACATCGCGATAAAGCCAAGCTCTATTTCGGAGTTCATGACATAGAGAGTCGAAAGGACTCATCACAGAATTACCGACATGCGAAAGTGTGAAATGCGTTTTCGAATAAGGCTGTGGTCACAACCAGTGGTTACATCTGCGGAAGATGGAGGAAGGAGCTAGCGGTGTTAAGCTCCATCTCGGAGTCTCGACGCTCGTGACTTGGAGCATCAAGACTCTTCATCACAGGAATCGCGATATGATAGATTGCGAGGAGATCTGGACCGTCGGATCATTGGATATCTCGACCGTTGATCAGAGTCGATAAAGTTTATAAGTTCACGAAATATGAATCACCTTTTGGCACAGCCTGTGGTCACAGCGGGTAGTCACGTGAGGGGAAGAAATTAGCGGTGCTAAGCTCCATCTCGGAGTCTCGATGATCATGACTTGGAGTGTCGAGATCTTCTATCATAGGAATTCTGAGATGCGAGGTCATGAAATTAAAACTTTGTTTAGCGCTCGGTCACAGCCAGTGGGTATATGAATTGAACGCAAGACCCTACAAACTCCATCCAATGGTGCAGGTGAATTTAAGTATGATCGAAGGGCTACTGTTGCTCTTCACAGTTAATCGATCAATGGTGATTCTGTTGCTGAAGCAGTCTTTGGAGGTTAACAGTGTAACTGCTAGAAACCACTCATGGTTTTCTGCCAGAAGGATTAGCCACCAGAGGGTTTCGAACTGTCTGATAACCCTGACTTAGTATGCAAGATGAAGAAAGCTTTATATGGGTTAAAACAAGCTCCTCGTGCTTGGTATCACAGACTGGATACGTATCTCAAAGACAAAGGGTTCAAGAGAGGAACAGTTGACAACAATCTATATATCAAAACAGAGGGTGATGATTTGCTCATTGTGTTGGTCTATGTAGATGACATCATCTTTGGATGTAATAAGGATTCATTGGTAAAATGGTTTGCTTCTGCCATGGAGTCTGAGTTTGAAATGTGTATGATAGGTGAACTGTCATTTTTTCTTGGTTTGCAAGTTACTCAAAGGTTTGAAGGGATGTTCATTTCTCAAGAAAAATATCTAAGAGAAATGTTGAAAAGGTTTCAAATGGAAGATTCTAAACCTGTGGGTACACCTATGGTTACTGGATGCAAATTAAGAAAGGATGATGACTCACCTGATGTTGATCAAAGTTCATATAGGTCAATGATAGGCAACCTGTTGTACATCATAGCATCTCGCCCATACATAATGCATGTTGTTCGAATGGTAGGAAGATTTAAGTCTGCACCTATACAGAGTCATTTGCAAGCTGTCAAAAGGATATTCAGGTATTTGAAAGAAACAATGACTTATGGTCTGTGGTATCCCAACAATCAGAATTTTCAGTTAACTGGCTATTCAGATGCAGATTGGGCAAACTGTGTTTATGAGAGAAAGAGCACCAGTGGAGGAGCATTCTTCTTGGGTGACTCATTAGTTGCATGGCTTAGTGAAAAGCAAAGTTCCATTTCTTTATCGACTATAGAGGCAGAGTACATTGTTGTTGCTATCTGTTGCACTCAGGTATTATGGATGATTCAGACACTTGTAGACTTGGAGGTAAAATACGCAGCACCGATGCCAGTTCATTGTGATAACACTAGTGCCATCAGTGTGTCTAAGAATCCTGTACTCCACTCAAAGACCAATCATATTCCCATAAAATACCATTTTCTGAGAGAGCAGGTCACCAATCAGGTTGTTAAGGTCCATTACATTCCAACCACAAAACAAATTGCAGACATCTTTACTAAACCCCTAGCTAAGACACCATTTGAATATCTCCTACAGAAGCTGGGTGTCATCTCATCTCACATCTAAGCAAGTCCATCATGTTAGGGGGAGTTTGTATTGGTTGAACATCTGATAACTCCTAAACATACTTCAACAGCTCAGGGGGAGCGTGTTTTTCAATGTCAAAGGGGGAGAAAAGGAGTGTTCCGGACTGGATGCTACAGTTGGAGGTCCAAACAGATTAGCATAGTCATTCAGGGTTGCCATCAATGCCAAAGGGGGAGATTGTATGCATATTTACAGGCATGTATGCTTGTCATTGATGGCAAGATCAGAGTATGCAGCGATGGCAAAACAGGGACAACATAAGCTCAGAAGAGACAGTGCAGAGTGCAAGTGTATGCGTGTTTGTCATTGATGGCAAAGATCAGCATGATCAGATGGCAAAGATCAGCATGATCAGGAGCACAATGATAATGGCAAGATCAACAGTGTAAGCTCAGAAGGAGGAAAACAGTCAAAGTTTGAAGAAGGTGTTTCGGAGTTTCGCAGATCGGGAAATCCAAAGGAAAGAGATTCAAACTCATGATATGTGACATCGTGAAACGATCTGGACCGTCAGATCACCAAGGATCGTGGACCGTTGATCATGCATGAAGAAGGTGTTTTAGAGTTTTGCAGATTGGGAAATCCAAAGGAAAGAGATTCAATCTCACGATATGCGACATCGTGAAACGATCTAGACCGTCAGATCACCAAGGATCGTGGACCATTGATCAGGCATGAAGAAGGTGTTTCGAAGTTTCACAGATCGGGAAATCCAAAGGAAAGAGATTCAAATTCACGATATGCGACATCGCGAAATGATATGGACCGTTAGATCATCAAGGATCGTGGACCATTGGATCCAGAGGACACATGTCAAAAGATCATTTGACTGACTGAAAAGTCAAAGGCACGAGATGCTCCATCATTCCAACTCGCGAAATGCGAAATGGCAACATCGCGATAAAGCCAAGCTCTATTTTGGAGTTCGTGACATGGAGAGTCGAAAGGACTCATCATAGAATTCCCGACATGCGAAAGTGCGAAATGCATTTTCGAATAAGGCTGTGGTCACAGCCAGTGGTTACATTTGCGGAAGATGGAGGAAGGAGCTAGTGGTGTTAAGCTCCATCTCAGAGTCTCGGTGCTCGTGGCTTGGAGGATCAAGACTCTTCATCACAGGAATCGCGATGAGATCTGGACCGTCGGATCATCGGAGATCTCGACCATTGATGAAACTCGATAAATTTTATAAGTTTGCAAAATATGAAGCGTCTTTTGGCGCAGCCTGTGGTCACAGCCGGTAGTCACGTGAGGGGAAGAAACTAGCGGTGCTAAGCTCCGTCTCGGAGTCTCGGCGATCGCGACTTGGAGTGTTGAGATCTTCTATCACAGGAATTCTAAGATGCAAGGTCATGAAATTAAAACTCTGTTTAGCGCTCGGTCATAGCCAGTGGACATATGAATTGAACGCAATACCCTACAAACTCCATCCAACGGTGCAGGTGAATTTAAGTATGATCGAAGGGCTACTGTTGCTCTTCACAGTTAATCGATCAATGGTGATTTTGTTGTTGAAGCAGTATTTGGAGGTTAACAGTGTAACTGCTAGAAACCACTGATGGTTTTCTGCCAGAGGACTCGAAGAGACTTCTGTGTGATTATCATAGGAGTTGAAGAGTCTCGAGGGATCTGCCAGTGGAATGAACACTGGTCGTAGAGGCAATTGATAGATGGAACTAACTGCCAGAGAAGCTGAAGAGTTGCCATGATGAACATGTAAAGTACTCGACATGAGAGGGCATGCATAAGGATGGTGGGACAGCATGCACAAGACACACACAAAGACTATAAGTATGCATAACAGAGAAGAGATGAGGGTTGTTGTTGTTGAGAGGGATTCATCAATGCAAAAGGAGGAGTGTGCAACAACTGAAATACAAAGCAGAGGAATGGTGCATTAAATGGATTTGGCACACAGTGCATAAAGGCAAAAGGACATAAAGCGTAGAGGAATGTGCAGAAGACACTGATGCAGACAATGCAGCGCAGTGTAGCAGAACAGTGATGAGATTGGTAAGCCATTGAAGAACTTTATATCGCTGTAATAAGTTTTAATAACAAAGATGTATATTCAAGGGTGGTAGGGAGGTGCTAGGGAGGACTGTTGTCCTCAGAAGTTCAAGTGGGTGCTTGAACACAGGGAGTTGTAGCTTCCTTCTGGATGCAACCAAAAAAACAAGGGTGGCAGGGTGGTGCAAGGGAGAACTGTTGTTCTCTGTTTTACAGGTTGGTGCCTGTATAATTTGAAGTTGGTGCTTCCATCTAGTTGGTGCTGGAACACTTGGGGAGTTGGTGCTTCCTTCTAGTTGTTGCTAGAGAAACCAGAGAGTTGGTGCTCTCGGCAAGTAGCAGCTTGCAAAACAGAGGTTGCAACCTCATTATGAGTTGGTGCTCATATGTATGATAATGTAAAGAATGTAAAGATTACTTATCATATAAAGAAGAAGATGTTTTTACCCTTTATGGGTTTCCTCAGGAAATATCTGTCCTTGTGTATCTCATATGTGTGACTGATGTTGAATGTGCTATTGCTTATTTCCCTGCATTATTGTGGTTGTCATTAAGTGCTTTGTAAAGAATTTAAAATAAGCATAATTGTTTAAGCACGGTAACAACTGATTCAACCCCCCCCCCTCTCAGTTGTCCAACAATGGTTTTCTTGAGGAATGTAATGTCTCCATGCAATCAATGCATGGGACACATGCATTCAATGGGAGGTATACCACCTTGCACTGGGGTTTTGGGCTTTTCATTTTGGTTACGAGCTGTTGGAAGTTGTTTGAGTATCATTCATGTTCCCAGAGCTTGACCGTGGTGGTTTGGGTAACTGTGGGAGTAGTTTTTTGGAGGTATTTGAAGCGTTGAGAAGAGGTGTGGTACTCTAGCCTATATCCATTAGACACATATTCTTTTGTAGTGGTAATTTTTGAAAATGGCTCTACTTGACTAGTTAATCTTAGTGTGCTTTCGCTTGTCTTCATCCTAATTTGGTTTAGAAGCTTCTCAAATAAGTGTCTCTATTTTATGGCCCTCGGGTGATTATAATCTTGGTGTGCTTTCGCTTGTCTTCATCTTAATTTGGTATAAAATCAATTTTTCAAAGTTTTTTTTATACCCTTAGTCCAACTTTGTGAACTCTGTGTATCTCATTTTAGTTTAGCCTTCATACAATATTGTTGCATTCAAAGGAAACTCGCGTCAATCATGTTGTAACTAAGTGATAATGAGAAAAGTTTTTAGGGTTGTTCTGTTATTGGTTTTTCTATTAGCAGTTTGGAACCCATATCCTTAAAAAAAAATATTACCATGCTTAACCCTTACACAATTGGAGCAATGGATTTTCAAGAAAATTCAAATGTTATTTTGGGATAAACCTTATCTCTGGTTCGACCCAACATGTGAATGTTGGTTAAGGTTTAGATTTTTATGTTACTCAGCTTTATATCTTTCCTGTAAATGACTATTTCGAACCCAAGCACGAGCTTCATGAATTTTTTCTTTACATATATTGTGAACTTGTTTGGTCCATTTCCTTGATGCTCTTGTACAGAAAAGGTCGAGTACATTGTTGCATTCTTATTATGGCCAAAGTTGATATCATTATAATGTGCCCTAGAGATCCGAGACCATAGCTCTATGGTTGTCAATGGATATATGTCACCAGGGTTGTATGGATGAAGTTGTTGCCCAGCTTCGATATTGGTGATTATGATGGATGATTTTTTGGGGGGGTCAGTTGTTTGGAAAGTTCGATGCACCAGGTTTGAATTATTACACATGAATTATAAAACCTTGCATTAAGTTTTAAACACATGTTATACATGTTTGGTTAAAATAAGTATTGTGTTTGACCTGTCTGTCATTATTGTAGAAATGGTTAAAAGATAAGAATAAATATTAGCATGGAAATGACCTGGTCATTATATATATTGGTTTTGATTAGTTTCAAACAATGGAACCAATTGTGTATAAGACATATTGGGTCCCTTTCTAAGTTTTTGTTGTTGGTCTTATTGTGATTGCTAAAAGTCATGAACAAGGAAAGTAAAGAGGGAAATTTTCATGCTACCTGTTTGGTGTAGAATTTGTTAGAATAAATGATTGAAGCTTCGAACACAATTTGCACAATTTGGTTATTGGTTTCTGGGCATGTTGAGTTTAAATAATATTTTCAAGTCATAAAGGAATTAAAGAGATTTTATTTTTACACGGGACCAAATCCTTCATATTTTCATTTTACATATATCATTCCTAAAATCCTAAATACGTATTTCATTGAAACTCGTCTCTGCTCCCCCCTGTTGTATAAAATAAAAGTGACTTATGTTGTATAAAATAAAAGTGACTTATGTTGTATAAAATAAAAGTGACTTATGTTGATAGCATTTTGAACAGTTTGAAAAGAAACATACATATTTTGATTGTTGCATTTATGGTTGAGGGAAAAATTGGAAATGATACATTATCGAATGATTGTTCTTTCATTATGAGCTCTGACTATAGAATTTTACTAAAAAATCCAAGAACAAACTTATGATGACAAAGGCTAATGGGCATTGAAAAGAGGTTATAAATTTTGAAAATGTTTGATTGCTTCTTGTTTCAAGTCAAATCCCTTAAGGTTTTCATTTTTCATAAATTGCTCCCTGGATTCCCAAAATCATGTTTCATTTTTAGTTCATGCTCTTTCCCCCCTGATACATAGTGATTCAACAATTTATTTTGGAGCATGGGTGATGGATATACCAATAGTCAATATAAATGGTACTTAACATGGCAAGTGTGAAGGATTATTGATAGGCATTTGATATGGTTTTCGTATAATGGTTGAAAGTTTATAGTTGATATGTTTAGTTAGGAACATGTACTGCCTTTCCTTGTCATTTGTTTTCACTTTCCATACATTATGAAACCCTTCATACTCCCAATTACATTGTAAATCCCATGTTCTTAGTAAACATCGGTTGTATGAGTTGTGAAATTTGTAGATTGTCTCGAGGAAAAAGGAAAAGTATGATTTTGGGTTAATCTTCCCTTTAATCCATGGTTGATTGCATGTTGGATTGTTGATTGAGTCAGAGCCATTTCTAAAATTATGTTTAATGCAAAAGTGTATTTAATGTTTTACTTGATATTGTATTCCTACTGCGATCTAGTCTTCATGTTAATAGATGAGTTTTTTTAGTCGGAGCAACAACAAAGATAATAGAGGAAACAAAGGAAATTGGAATAGGGGGCAGCAAGATGGCTAGCCTAGGGGAAAAAACAAGAGACTTAGATTCTATGTTCACTTTGATGTTGATTTCGAGGAATTTAATCAACTCCTCCAAACTGGTCTTATCAACCTTGCAGGCCAAGGATATTTTAATCCCCCTCCACCACCTGTTAGACTTCCATTATGACCTCATCCTAGCATTTCTGACATACCTATACAACCACACGTGTCCTTACAGCCAGAGGCTCCAGTCAATGAAGGTTGGAATGAAATTGTTCATGATCCCCAACCAGAACACCATGGATGGCCCATTGTATCTCTGCAACTACCTCCACCTCATCCCAAGCAACGTCTTCAACATGTTGTTTCTATGACTTATCATGCATTGTCTACTCAACAACTCAATAAGAACAAAGCCTTAGCTCAGGAACTTGAACCTAGCAAAGGGAAGCAAGTTGCCATGTCACCTAGTTCTTATTCATCTTACTATTATGTCACCTCATATTCCATTCCTAGAGAGTGGGAGCCTAAGAATATCACCTCTAGTGATATGCACCCTGAAGCATCATCAAATGAAGACAAGAAATCTGCCAAGGCAGATTCATAGAAACGCGGGGTGACTTCATCTTGGGACAATGGACAAAGGAGGACAGGCTCACACAAGAAATATATTTTTTAATCTGATTTTATGATGTTATTGTGACAATTTATTGATGGTGGACTTAAACTTTTAAATTTTGGACAACATAGAGCATATATATATTTTGGCATGGTTAAAATATTTATGGGAGTCACAAGTGTTTTTATAGCATTATTGTTTATTTTGGAGTTGATAGATGTGGATTTACTTTATGAGTGGTATGCATATTGCAAATGTGGAGGTGCAAGGGGATATTTTGAAAATTAATCAATTAATTCATTTATGGGGTCCCCGCTTATTAGTTATTATTTATTTAAAAACCATTATTATGATTATTTATTAAAATATGTCTCACTTAACTAAAAGTAGTTGAACTAATCAAAACTACTTTTGAGGAATAAAAGGAGAACTTGTGAAGGAACAATAAGGAGAGAATAGAGAGGCATAACTATGATAAGGTTTTGCTCTTGCTCTAGAGTGAGATTACATTCATTTTTCATTCACTTATGAATTACTTAAAGGCTAAATCTTCTTGTTGATAGCAAAGTTTTACTAAAGGTGGCAATAAGAAGGACTGAGAAGCATAGATTATTGATATGCTTCCAGAGGTCAATCACTTGTTTTGGTAGCTTGTTCGTTCTTATTTGACTTATGAATTAATTTTCAGTACTGATTAGAATTGTTTTGCAGAGTCAAGACAGTGGCATATTTGTGGCTTGTTGATCTAGTTTTATAGTCTTGGTCTTTACTTAGAAGACACCAGTAGTCTCTCTGTGATGTAACATTCCACCTCTGACTTCTAAGTCTTACTTTGGTCCTTACCCACAAGGGGTATGAAGAGAATGTATTTGGTTGTAATTCTAAAATGAATTAATAAAATAGTTGTTGGTTTTTTATCTCATTTTGGACTTGATGTGTAATGATTTCAGATTTGTCTTCTAATCTTTTATTAATCTGATATAAATATTTTAGTTACAAACATTTTTGTTTTTCTTTGATAAAACAACAAACACATAGAAGCAACATTAGCCCCGAGTACATATTGCTCGAGGACTAATTGATATTTTTGTAAATGGCTATAGACATAGGGTAATAATCCTGCCTATCTTGCCTTAGTCTGGCAAGATTTAAAAATGTTGTTATAAGGACTTCCATTCCTTTTCATCAACAAGGATGTAATATTTCAAGATGTTAAAATTGTTCCCAGATGGGAAGTCCAACCAAGGGAAGTAAAATCAGAGACAACAGAGTTTGAGTTGGAGGGTGAAGAATCTGAATTAGTAGAAGAAGATGAATCATAAGAGGAAGAACCTCGGATTCCAATCTTGAGGAGATTGGTTCATAAAAGAAGGAAACTAGAAGGGTATACCCCACCTGAGTTTTGTTCTATTTATTTCCAATGATGATTGTAGAACAATTAGGGAGACAATGGATTCAGAAAAATAGTAAACTATGGGAGAAGGCCATGGTTGAAGAAATGGATGCCTTGAATAAAAATGAGTCTTGAGATATAGTTGAGTTATCAGCTGGAAGAAAACATATTGTTGGTAAATGGGCGTTTAAGAAGAAGTTGAATGCAAAAGGTAAAGTAGAGAAGTACAAAGATCGCCTAGTGGCAAATTGATATTCCCACATGAAAGGAATTGATTTTGGTCAGTATTTTTTTTCTCTTGTTGCTTGATTAACTTTTGTTATATTTCTTTTGTCTATCGCTACTGTTTTTGATCTTGAAGTAGATCAAATGGAAATGAGAATAGCATTCCTATGTGGGGATCTTGAAGAATAAATCCACATGAAGCAACCATAAGGTTTTGGAGTGAAGGGAGAGAAGGAGATGGTTTGCAAGTTGAGGAAGTCCCTTTATGGATTAAAACAATCTCCAAGAATGTGGTATCAAAAGTTTCATACTTATATCTTGGTACTTGGCTTCTCAAGAAGCAAAGCTAATCATTGTGTGTATTCCAAGTTGGTTGGTGATCATTTTCTTTATGTGGTCTTGTATGTTGATCATAGGTTGTTGATTGGAAACAACAAGGAAATCATAAAGGATGTCAAAGCTCAATTGTCTTATGAATTCAATATGAAATATCTTACTGTTGAAAATTTTATTTTGGTCATGGAAATTGAAAGAGATCTGGAAATTAGGAAACTCTAGTTGAATCAAGGGAAACCTGTTGAGACAATATTGTAGAGATTTAATGTATGGGAATGTAAACAACTAAAGGTCCCTATTCCTATAGGTGTAAAGTTATCTACATATCAGTGTCTCGGGACACAAGAAGAAGTAGAGGACATGTCTCGTGTTCCATATGCAAGTGTTTTTGGAAGTTTGATGTATGTTATGGTTTATATTAGATTGAACATTGTCCATGTAGTGGGAGTTTTGAGCAAGTATATGTCAAAACCAGGGAAGGAACATTGGATAGCTACAAAGAGGGTATCATATTTTTGTGTAGCACTTTTGTAATGTCCAGGTTTTGAAACTTTGGAAATATTGAAATTGATCTTGTATATGTTTAAATGTTTTGCACATATGTTTTTTTTTACTATGCCTTATTCACACCATGAGGTAGACATACCAAGATGATTTTGGATACTTGTAAACATTGTTATTTTACAGTTAATAAAAGAACCAAGACTGATTGAACATGAGCACCTAAATAGGTTGTCATATCACAAGAGGGGAAAGGTGAGGGGGTCTAAGGGAATTTCTACATCACTAGAATCATCTGTCTCTTTTTCTACTCATTTAGTCATTATTGTAGCTTTCACTCTATTGAACATAGCCTATAGTTCAATAGGAGATATGAGAAGTTGATGTAACCATCTCTTAGATCTAGGAAAACACCTCCTACATTCTAGCAACTTTCTCCCCCTACATTCTTGGAACTAGGAAGAGTTAGATTAGGACTCTCTTAGCATCTTTCACTTGTGCAAAGAAGGAAAATCCAAATAGAAAGAGAGAGATGGTTTTGGAGAAGAGATAATAGAGGAAAGCAATATTTTTGTTTGGGAAAAAAAGGTTGTCATACTATGGGATGGAATAGCCATGAAAGGAAGCCATTATAACCTTGAGAAGAGCAAAGAACCGAGAAATATTTTGCTCGAGTTAATAGATAACAACTTGGATGAATCTATGCCCAAACTAGAGAGCACTAGAGGGGGGGACTTATGAGGTACAATTGAGATGGAGAGACTGCCCTAAGAATTTGGCATTACTCTTCTTCGCCCAAGTGGTATCATAGCCTAGTTAGGAGGTGGTGTCCACAAAGGAGTACCTACGGTTGGGTGGAAAACTGATCTGTCTCAATCAATTGCTTGGTATTCATTTTTCAACATAGATATGCAGTTCACATTTTCATTAGAAGTTCTCATCATTTTTGGGATAATAAATATCTTCTTGTGCATTGTAATTTGACTCCGATTCTTGATTTGTCTTCTGAGTTCTCATCGCTATTGAATAAATCCTATAGTTTTTATTCCAGAAAGGGTTTTTCTTTAGTTACGAAAAAATATTGTTAATTCTTGGTGTGGATGCATGTCGTTATTGTTGTTATGTTTCTTTTGTTGAAATGTTGTTCAATACTAAGAGGGGGGGGGGGTGAATAAGTATTGCTTATTTTTCACAATTTTTCACAATTATTTAATTATTAGAATTATTAACCATAACAATTGATCAACAAGAAAGTACAATACATGGAATTTTAAATGTAACAATCATAAAATTTATATTTCTTTTCCAAGCTACAACTTGTATGAGACAACAATCTCCTTTCCTTTGAGCACCTACTCAAGGAGACACCAATCCCTTGTTTTCAAGCACCAACTTGAGGAAGCTGCAACTTCTTGTTGTTCGGGCTCCAACTTGTAGAGGAATCCAATCCTTTATTTTCAAGCACCGACTTGAGGAAGATGCAGCTCCCTGTTGTTAGAGCTCCAACCTGTACAAGACTCCGATCTTCCCTTGCTCCTTCCTTCCACCCTCACTTCATGTGTATGTTTCAAGTGTCATTTATTTCTTGGACTCTGCCTCTGTTTTGATCTTTTAATTTGCTCTCAGAGACACCCTTCTTCTTATCCATATTTCTATGTTTATATGGTCTTCCAAAAAGGTGTATGACATTGAACCAATGTGTCTCTTTGTAAAAGAGTATATGAACCAATGTACCTTTTAATTTTATTAATAAAATAACAATAATGTTGTCATTTTCATTAAGAACATATTTCCTCCTTTGTTTATTATTCTATGTAAAAGGCTCTTCAATTACAATTTGTAAGCCCATTTGCATATTTATGATTTGCATACCTTGTGAGTTAATCATAGGTATGGATTGACTCTTCTATTTCGATCCTATGCTACCATTGCATCCTCGATTCTTCAACGGATTAGATTCGAGCTTTTAATTAGCTCTCTGGTGCATTTCTTGTTTTGAGATAGGCAGGTGCTAACTTGTGGCCCTTTTTTTTCATAGTACCAACCTTGTTGATCAACAGTTAGATAAATAAGGCACAAAGGTCTGTTCTGTAATCTAGCCCAAAGGCACTTCTTTTATTTAGCAAGTGACCATACCCTATAACCAGGTGTTATCCAACATTTTAACTTATCACATCTTCGTATTTTCCATATGACCTCGACCTGTAACCGAGAGCAAATACATACAAGGCTTAACTTTGGCGTTTAATTAAATCAATGATTTCAGATTTAATCAATCATTGAGTGGATGGTCTAGGCTTATCTAGGTGCCAATAAAATCGATGGTTCAGACTTGATCAAGAGTTGAGTGGGTGGTCCAAGCTTAACTAGGTGCTACTCAAATCGACGGTTGGGTTTTAATCAACGATTGAGTGGACCGTCCTCATTAGTTTTGCATTTGAAAAATGGACTTGAGATATTCACATCAACACGCGGATAATTAAATTTAGCATAATATACTTTTCACGTCTGCCCTTGGTAATTAACGTTCATGCTATTTCAAATGTGAAAATGACTCGGCCCATTAGATCGTGCTTCCATTCTGATCATCGTCATCCATTTCTCTTTCAATTGCAAATTTGATTTGGACTGTCCGATCGTGCTTCCATTCTAATCCAATGATCAACATTGAGTTCTATAGATTGACAATTCATGTTTATCCACCTTCTTGGATGCAACAAATTTCATAGTAAGTCTTATACGCCCTGAGAGAAGATATTGAGCCTTGTTTCCATTCATCTTGAGAATGGATGACAATGACCTGTAAACATCACTCTTCATAATATCTTCTACAACAAAATTTTCAAGAACTAAGCGATGAAGGATATGTGAAGCATCTCCCTTGCTGAGACTTTTATACCAGACCCTTGACACCTACTGCATTTTATTGAAACACCTGAATTTGATCCTTTCTCCTTGCATTTAGAGCACAATACATAGTCATAATTTCTTTGAGGTTCCATTGTAAAGTTCTTCCAATAATATCTTCAAGGAGTGAACAATAACCTCACCTCTTTATATGTTCAATTGCTTCTTCTGTGAATGGATGTCAGTAACACATTCCATAGTCTTTTGTCGGGACAATAGTATGAATGCATCAAGCTCACACATGATTTTAACAAAGTTATAGACCATGTTATCCCTCTTGGCATCAATGCTAACTCCATAACACCATGTCCAACATTCTTCCCCTTTGGCATTGATGACAACAGAGTAAAACCCCCTTTTTAATCTTAACTAGGTTTTACTATTTATTCTCCCTCTTTGACAACAATGGCAGAAGGGATATTTCTTTGCTCCCCCTGAGGTTATACTCCCCCTGTCCGTGTACTCCTTTTCTGATGAAGCTTGTGCAATTTAATTAGATATGGAGATTACCCCCAATTTTTGTCTAAGGTTTTCAAAAGTACTTATGGGAAGAGGTTTTGTGAATATATATGCAATATGTTCTTTAGTATCCACATATTCCACTTTAACAATTTTTAGAGAAACATGTTCCCTTAAAAAATGAAATTTAATTGGGATATGCTTGGTTTTTGAGTGCATGACAGGATTTTTAGAAAGGTTTATAGCATTGGTATTGTCACAGTTAAGAATAATTGGATGATCATACTTTACTTGTAAGTCTTCTAGAGTTTGTTTAATCCAAATTACTTGAGCGTAGCAGGATGCAACAACAATATATCCAACTTATGTTGTAGATAGTGATATGAGGGTTTTTTTTTACTTATCCATGACACAAGACATTTTCCTAGAAATAATGTTCATCCACTAGTGCTCTTTTTGTCATCAATACTTCATGCCCAATCTACATCAATATATGCAGTTAATGTGAAGTCTTCTGCTTTTGGATACAATAATCCAAAATCCAAGGTGCCTTTGAGATATCTAAAAATCTTTTTAACAGCCTTCATATGTGTCTCTTTAGGTGCAAGCTGAAATTTGGCCACCAATCCTACAACGTGCATGATATCTGGTCTTGTTGTTCTTGCATATAATAGACTACCAACCATTGATCTGTACATGGTTTGGTCCACTTTTAGTGATTCATCATCTTTGCTTAGTTTGCATCCTGTAATCATAGGTGTGCTAATAGGTTTGCAATCTTCCATTTGAAATTTCCTCAACATTTCTTTAATGTATTTGGTTTGAGATATGAATATGCTTTTGTCTAATTGTGAGACTTGTAATCCCAAGAAGAATGTCAGTTCACCAATCATCGACATTTCAAATTATTTTTGCATTATTATAGCAAATTGCTTGCTTAAAGGGTTTAAATTACTTCCGAAGATGATATCATCCACATATACTACAACAATAATCGTATTCTGATTTTCAATTTTAGTGTAAATTTTTTTGTTAGTAGCTCCTCTTTTGTATCATTGTTGTTGTATATGATTATCAAGTCTTGAAAACCATGCTATGGGAGCTTGTCTGAGACCATACAATGATTTCTTTAATTTACAAACATAGTCTTGATTTTCTGATAACATAAATACTTCGAGTTGTTCTATATAAACTTCTTCCTCCAAATTTCCATTCAAGAATGCTGATTTGACATCCCTTTGATATATTTTGAAGTTTTTAAAACATTCAAATGCCAAAAACTTTATGATAGCTTCTAATCTGGCTATTGGGGAAAATGTTTCCTCAAAGTCAACCCCTTCTACTTGAGCATATCCTTTGCACACCTATCTTGCTTTATTCCTTATAACTTGACCATCTTCATTAACTTTATTTTTAAAAATCCATTTGGTGCCTACCACATTTTTGTCTTTTGGTCTTGGGACAAGCTCCCAGGTCTGATTTTTCTTTATTTGATCAAGCTCTTCATTCATGGATTTGATCCAGTCTTCATATTTGTTGGCTTATACAAATGTTTTGGGTTCTATTAGGGATAGCATTGCTTGTTCTGATTCATATGTTAGCTTTCTTCTTGTTTCAACTCCAACACTTTTGTTTCCAAGGATTTGACTTTTAGGATGATTTCTTTGTACTCTCCTTGATGGTGCTTTTGTATATTGTTCTGGGGATTCTTCCTCTTCTTTTTCTTCTTCACTTTGTGATTCTTCTTCTTGTATTTCTTCATTTTCTTCTTCATCATCATCATTTCTTCTTCTTTCATGAAATTGTGAATTATCTTGAGATTTGATTCTTCTTGATTTTAGATCATCCACTTTTACATTTGCATTTTCCACAATTTTGTGTAGCTTTGGGTTATAACATCTATAGGCCTTTTTGTTGGATGAGTAACCAAGAAATATGCCTTCATATGATCTGGAATCAAATTTTTCTAGGTGTTAGTACATGAAATGGTCAAGTGTATTTGATGCCAACACAACAGGAAAGTTCGCAACATACTTATGAATACCTCATGCACTTAGCTTTCATAATTGCAACTAAGAAACATGTCAAGGGGAATTTTTTGGTTTTCAACGCCTTCATTTAATTATATTTTCAAGGATTATGTCACAGAATTTCTAACAATCTCCTTGAAGTGCACTATTTGATTATGAACTTGGCGTTGCAGACTCGCGTTGCGAACTTTTAAAGTCCCTTTGCTACCAACTCTCAAGCACATTACTATGGCACTCTAAACTCTGCCCACTAGTCAAATTTCTTATCTTAATCTCACCTTATCATTTCTTCTGCAAACAATGTTTTTATCCCACTTATATCACAATGCTGCAAACTGCTTGATTTAAATATGCATCACCACTGCGCACTGCGAACTGATATTGTGCTACTAAAACCCTGTTTTCACATAATTGTTTTACCTGTCTGCATTTTGAATAAAACCTCAGTGACTATCCCTCTTATCTTTCCCTTTGAAGTTTTCTCCTTCTCATACCATTTTTGCGTATAAGTGTTTAGGCAAGGTGAACTCCATGTAAAGCGAGCTTTGTCATCAAACCCAAATTTTCTTGTTTACCCTGTTTTCAAATACCAACTGTCAAAGGAATTTACAAAAGATATCCTTCAAAGTAGTGAGTATGGACATTCAACAAAACAAGAAGACTCATAAGGGAGGGGAGATTGTGAGGATTGAACCTTATGATATGCATTTACAACATTTTGGTGATGGTTAAGAGTTTTGAATTATAACTAGCAATTTTGGTGTTTTTCCTCCAATTATATATCAAGATATTGAAGTTTTGTTGCATGTCTGGATTCCTAGTATACGTTTTGAGATGTTAATGCTTTGGAAAAAGTGAAACAGGCTTCTTTAGGAAAGTTCGCAGTGCATAGACTCATTGGCGCTGTGAACTGGTAATTTGGGACAGTTTGTAGCAATTAGCACACATCAGAGTCATGTTTTGATCGTAACTTTTGAATTCCAATATGGGTTCTTCTGAAATTTGGTGTGGAGAAGAACCATATTACCATTGACTTGCTGAAAAAAAATCAACTCAACCCAATTTGTAGTTTGGAAGAAAATTCAAAATAATCACCTATAAGAAAGTTTGCAACACATGTTGTCAAAGGCGTTGCGAACTCTAACAGTCTGACAAATTCGAGCTATGGGAAGGCTATCAGCTGTCAAGGAAAGTTCAAATGGTTTCCTAGGAGTTAGTTGGACATGAGGGACATGTGTTTCATCTTGAGATCGAGCAACATGACCTGTTTCAAAAGGCATTTATCACAATAGACAAGATCCCAAAAAATAGGAATTTGTTATGTTTTTGTTGGAATCTTTTGTAACAGACTCCTAAATGAAGGAGAATCCTATGTAGCTTCTTGGTTTCGACCTCCTTAGAGCAGAGAGAGATCATTCACTATATATGAAGTGGATTTTGATAAGGAAAAGGTTGGATTCATGATCCAAGAGAGGAGAGAGCTGGAGGAGCAGCTTAGTTGCTCATTTGTAAGCTTGAGGGCATGTTGTAATTAGCATTTCTACCATTAAATATCCATGAGAGTTGTTTATCAGCTTGTCATCTTTGTTTTCCATTTATTTTGTTATCTTCTTGATTGAATATATTGCAGGTTTTGAGGATCAAAGGCTCTCTTTGATTAATGGATCCCTTAACAACAAAGGATCTGTTGTAGATGGCATGTTAATCATTGTTTTTGTTCAAGCATTTTTCAATCTATTCTGTAGAGAGGATCTTTGTTTAGTAGGATTTCTTCTTTTGTTCAGCTTCATTTCTTCTAATCATCATCATATAAGTGCTTAACCTGATATTTAGCTTGATTGCCTTCAATCTGCAGAGTGGTGTTTGTTGAGGAAAATATATGAAATAATCTTACTCAAGCATTTTCAGATCTTGCTTGGCTAAGGCGAGATAAATGAGAATATCACCCTATATTTATAGCCTCAAAAATTGTTTCCTAATCCACAAGTATTAGTTACAAGGGCTTAGGCTAATTTAAAAAAAATAGAAGATTGTTGTAAAATTCAACATTTTATATAATTTTCTGAATATAACAGATGCAAAAGTAAATGTGGAGACAAAATAAAAAATACCAAGTCACATATTAACACAGATGAGACATAATAGCAATCGCTTATTTCATTCCAAGAAATCAAAAGAATCGTTCTCTTTACAAAATTCCCTGAGGGATTTTGGACCAAAGTTAAACTTAGATGTCCCCGATGAAAACCATACAAAAGGACTTCTGACAGAAAGTAAAAAACTGAACTTTAAAAGTTGGATCAACTTGCCGCATATTGCTGCCCACTTGACTCTGCACAATATCCTTTATCAGTCATGAAATTTAATTCATAAACTGACAAGTCTACACAGACTATCAAAGATAGATCAACACCTCTGAAAACAAGTGTTTGAATGATGTAATTGTTAGGATATTTAGACACTTAGGAGTTAGTTAAGATCTAATTGGTCTAATATGTCGTTAGGTAAAAGTGTGTTTCTTTAGTATGCATTAGTAGTTAGGAAATCTGATGGTCACGATATGTTCCCGACATAGAGTGATCTGACGGTTCATACTCTCCTCGATCTTAACGGCCATTGATCCATGGCTTAACACCCGATTGGTCCATGATATCTATTTAAAGAGCATGGAGGGTCATTTGTCGATGATCAATTACGAGAAACTCTCTTGTAAAATCTCTCTGTAATCTTTATCTTTGCATTAATAAACTGCTCCAAGTGGCCGCATTGGCTGGGGTNGGTCCATGATATCTATTTAAAGAGCATGGAGGGTCATTTGTCGATGATCAATTACGAGAAACTCTCTTGTAAAATCTCTCTGTAATCTTTTTCTTTGCATTAATAAACTGCTCCAAGTGGCCGCATTGGCTGGGGTTGTGGATGTTTCCCCATAGGGGTTTTACCACGTGAAAACATCGGTGTGTTGATCTTTGATCTGGTTATGTGAGTGGTTACTAAAGGTGTTCATCCTCTGTTGGAATACTCGTGTTGTCGAACATGGTATCAGAGCCTGTTTGAAGACCCGCTCCTGTTGAAGATCGAGATCGTGAAGCCGAGTTGCCTCATCTCCACTTTCTGTCATTTTCGTACATTTATGGGCTAAGAGGACTATTCCATTGCGTCCAGAGTGCTCGTTTCATTTAGGAACACTTTTCGTTTCACTCGAAAAGGTTTCCGTTTGCCTGAGATACGGTCATTACAGTTAGATCCGGAGGTATAAAGCTTTAATACGCATTTTTTTTTTAAATTTTTGCAGAGTAGTATTTTGGTTTTATTTCGGTTTTGTTTTATTTATTTTCGGGTTGCTACTCTTTTAGATCTGTGTATGCTCTTTGCCCCGCGTCCTGTGCGATCTTGGAAAATCAGAAACAAATAGGAAAAGGTGCATCTTCTAGGTAAGCTAACCGAAATCTAACCCTCGTTGTCATCGAGAAGCGAATTTTTTTTCTTGTGTGAAAATAGTTTTTTTAGCACGCTCTCCAAGGCCATCTTCAACAACAACAACAACAACAACCCCAATCCTCCTTATGAGCATTACAATATGTTTTGCTAGATCATTTGGTTAAAAGTTGTCTTATTAAGTAAGAGGTCTTGAGTTCAAGTCTCTCTTTTGTTACATTTTTTGAAAAAGTTCAAGCTAAAATTGTAAAGTGTATTTCACTTCAAGTATAAAAGTGAATCACTATAAGTAGTTTCATAAGTAGCTTTATAAAGTAGCTTTATAAAGTAACTTTATTGTAAAAGTGAATCACTATAAGTAGCTTCATAAGTAGCTTTATAAAGTAACTTTATTGTAAAAGTGATCCCCACTTCTCTTTATAAAAGTGGGTCACTTCATAAAACAACTTACACAATCACGTGGTCATTTGGTTACCGATTGTGCCTTTTTTTTTAAAAGGGCACAACTCTAACATCGGTAGTCCGTTTTCAGTGCCGTTTTTTTTAAAACCACATAACTTTTCGAGCTATTTCCATCCAGATCATCAGTTTCAGTTTTTAAATCCACATTATCTACATATTTAATATGGCTTCTACAAGTACTGTCTTGCTTACCAACAACAACTACTTCCAATGGAAATCTCATATGGAAGATTTATTAAGAAGTAAAGGCTTGTACCAGATTACCTTGGGAAAGAAAAAAATACCCACTGATGCTGGTAAGAAAGCCAAGTGGGATAATAGGAATGATGAAGCATGTGGACTAATCAGAATTTCCATCTCTCCTGATTTAAGGTACCACCTTCAAGATATTGATGACCCCAAAGAAGCTTGGGACAAGATTGAATCTGTGTTTGGTAAACTCAATATTATTCGAGCACAACAGTTAAAAAATCAAATACTGACCTTGAGTCCAAATGATTTTTCTTGTCTTGGAGACTATCTATCTAGGTTTAAAACACTCAGAATTTTATGGGAAGAATGTAAGATAAAGATGGAGGAAGAGTGTTGCATCTATCTTATTCTTTCTAGCTAGGTAGTGCATATTATGTGTTTGTATCTACCTTTTATGCCATGAGAGAGGCTCTAGGGGAAGAAGCTTATGAAAAACCCAATCTTGAGTCCTTTTGTGCTTCTTTGATTCAAGAGGAAGATAAGCTTGTACAATTTGGAGTGATCAACACTGCAGGTCCCTCCAACAAAGCCTTAGTTGCCCAGCAGAAAGATAAACCCAAGTATCCAAAGAAGCAACATCCTCGCTACAACAACAAACAACATAAGGGTCCCAAACTTGCTCAGACAACTTCAACTCCTACTGGTGACAAAGGAGCAAAATATAAAAGTAAGAAAACTAACAGACATTGCAACTTTTTTGATAAAGATGGTCATGATGAGTCCAAATGTTTCAAGAAGATGGCAGCTTTAGAAGCAGCGATGAAGAAGCACAACATTAGTATTGATTCTACTTCTTCTTCTCATGGACATGCACTTTCTGCTTGTGGTTTCTCCTTCAATTCAAATTCTACTACTACTTCTTCTTCTGATGAGTGGCTTATTGATTCAGGAGCATCTTATCATATGGCTAAGGATAAAGCCATATTTTCTGCTCTAAATGAATGTAACACCAAGAAAATATTTGTTGGTGATGATAGATCTCTTAGTGTTGTAGGATCTGGAACAGTTCAAGTAGATAATGGTCATTTCAATGATGTATTATGTGTTCCAAGTCTTTCTTCTAACCTTCTATCAATATATCAAATCACTAGGTGAAGGTAAAACCATCGAGTTTTCACCTCACTAAGTTGTAATCAAGGATCTAAAAGATCCTAAGCATGTTGTTGCAACTGGAATTGTTGATGATATTACCAGGTTGTATAAGTTTGACAACTTTGGGTCATCAACTTTTTCATCAGTTTTTGTTGCTCATAGCGATGACTTGAGAAAACTTTGGCATGAGCAGTTTGGTCATCTAAACTATCGCTCATTGCAACAACTGTGTAATCAACAGATGGTGATTGGTCTTCCTCTTGTTTCATGCAGAGATGGTGTTTGTGCCGGTTGTGTTCTTGACAAACATCATCGGGACAATTTTGACAAACGTGCCTCTTGGCATGCCTCAGGTCCTTTGCAACTTGTTCACAGTGATTTGTGTGGTCCACTTCTCCTTCTTTTTCTGAGTGCAAGTATTTCTTAACTTTCATTGATGACTTTTCCAAACGTACTTGGGTTTACTTCTTAAAACTCAAGAGTGAAGTTTTTGGCCTACAAGGCCCTTGTAGAAAAGCAATCTGGACATCAAATTCAAAGGTTAAGAAGAGATAATGGAGGTGAATATGTGAACAATAATTTTACAAGCTACTGCACTACACAGGGAATCCAAATGCAACACACTGTTCCATATACACCACAACAAAATGGTGTTGCTGAGAGAAAGAACCGCACATTAAAAGAAATGGCTAATTGTATGATCCAATCTAAGGGATTAATTCTAAAGTATTGGGCGGAAGCCATCAACTGTGAAAATTACATAGTAAATCACACTCCCACAAAGGCTCTTAAAAATATAACACCGGAAGAAGCTTGGACTAAAATTAAACCAGATGTAAGTCACTTCCATGTATTTGGCAGTATAGCATGGGCTCACATTCCTGATGAGAAAAGGAAAGCATTGCTGCCTAAAAGTGAGAAGTGTATATTTGTTGGTTATTCCAAAGATGTCTAAGGTTACAGACTTCTTCAATCACATTGTAATGAAATTATTATTAGAAGAGATGCTAAATTTGATGAAAATCTCTTGGCCTGCGAGCCTAATTCGGCGATTGTGCCTTCTTCGGCCTGCAAACCATCTTCGACGTTTGTGCCTTCTTATGATCTAGTTTCTTCTTCAGATGATGATAATGAGGATGAAAATTCACCTCTGCCTGCTCACCCTCCTCCAGATGAGTCCTTTGAATCTGAACTAGCACCAGCTCCACCGCTTCCTAGATGGGTCCGTTCAACACGAGAAGCAACTGGTGATCTTGTTGGTGATCCTTCAGATCAGCGTCGGACACGTTCACAGTTCCAGCGAGCCTCTTCTCTTTTGGCTCAAGTTTCAGAAACTCATGATCCAAAGACATTTGCAGAAGCTTCAGGTCATCTAGATTGGGATACAACAATGAATGAAGAGTAACGTTCTTTAATGGAAAACGATACTTGGGATCTTGTACCTCTTCCAAAAGGAAGAAAACTTGTTAGATGCAAATGGGTCTATAGAACTAAGTATGCATCAGATGGAAGTGTTGAAAGACACAAGGCTCAGTTAGTTGCCAAAGGATTTTCCCAAGTTGAAGGAATTGACTATAATGAAACC
>JASDQU010103246.1:147964-170809 GCA_032191745.1 Picea mariana | reverse complement strand
AAGTTGAAGGAATTGACTATAATGAAACCTTTGCCCCTGTAGAAAAAATGAATTCCATCCGCCTTGTTCTTGCCCTTGCTGCCTCACATAAATGGGAGGTCCATCAGATGGATGTTAAATCCGCCTTCTTGCACGGAGATTTGCAAGAAGAAATCTACATGGAACAACCTCCTGTCTATGTCCAGAATGACTCTAGCCTTGTTTGTCGCCTCAAGAAATCTCTTTATGGTCTCAAGCAAGCTCCTCGAGCTTGGTATGCCAAAATGGATAGCTTTCTTATTGCCACCAAATTCTCTATATGCCATTCTGATCCTAATGTCTATACCAAGAAAGTAGGAAGCCATCTCATAATCCTTGTCCTTTATGTTGATGACCTTATCCTTACTGGTAGTGACACAAAACTTTTAAACCATGTGAAAACCAGCCTTAAGAAGAAATTTGAAAAGACGGACTTAGGCTTTTTGCACTATTTCCTTGGCCTCCAAGTTTTGCAAACCAATGAATGAATTTTTCTTTCCCAATCTAAGTATGCTTGTGACCTTCTTCGTCGCTTTCACATGGACGATTGTAAACCAACCCCTTCTCCCTTCCAATCTGGAGTCAAGCTTTTTTCCACCTATACTTCTCCTGAAGTTGATGCCACCCTGTACCGTCAGTTAGTTGGTAGCCTCTTATACTTGACTCATACCCGTCCTGATCTTTCCTTTGTTGTTGGTCTTATTGACCGATATATGCAAACACCCCATGCAAGCCATTGGAAAGCAACTAAAATGATACTTCACTATGTTCTTGGTACAGCTCAGTTTGGGATACATTATAGTTCAGAGGGGACTCTTTTATTGGTTGGTTTCACTGATTCAGATTGGGCCAGCGACCCTGATGATCAGAAATCTACTGCAGGTTATGTTTTCAGTCTTGGTTTAGGACCTATCACTTGGGCCTGTAAGAAACAACAGGCTATTGCACTTTCTTTAGCAGAAGCAGAGTACCAAGCAATGGTAAATGCAAGTCAGGAAGCCATGTGGCTTCGACAGACCCTTTCAGAGTTTGGATTCCAACACCAATATCCGACCATCCTTTGGTGTGATAATCAGAGTGCCATCAAGCTCGCCAAAGACCCAATTCAACATCAACATAGAAAACACATCGATCTACATATGCAATTCATCAGAAAGCTAATTCATGATCAAGTTATTGAAGTTCTTTTTTGCCCTACAGAAGATCAAGTTGTAGACATTTTCACAAAGTCTCTTACAGAAGCGAAGTTTTCCAAACTTCGATCTATGTTAGGAGTTCAGTAAGTTGTCATTAAGAGGGGATAGGATCTAATGCCTCCTTCCTTCTCCTATTGTGTCACTATTTTAAATCCTTCAATCCTATCCCAAGTTGTTCTTAAGGGGGGATGTTAGGATATTTAGATACTTAGGAGTTAGTTAAGATCTACTTGGTCTAATATGTCGTTAGGTAAAAGTGTGTTTCTTTAGTATGCATTAGTATGCATTTGTAGTTAGGAAATCTGACGGTCATGATATGTTCCCGACATAGAGTGATCTGACGGTTCATACTCTCCTCGATTTTAACAACCATTGATCCGTGGCTTAACACCTGATTGGTCCATCATCTCTATTTAAAGAGCATGGAGGGTCATTTGCCGATGATCGATTGCGAGAAACTCTCTTGTAAAATCTCTCTGTAATTTTTTTCTTTGCATTAATAAACTGCTTCAAGTGGTCGCGTTGGTTGGGGCCATGGATGTTTTCCCGTAGGGGTTTTACCACGTGAAAACATCGGTGTATTGATCTTTGATCTGGTTATGTGAGTGGTTACTGAAGGTGTTCGTCCTCTGTTGGAATACATGTGTTGTCGAACATTAATTCAACTTTGAATCTTGTTGTCTACAATAAGACCCTGATGTCATAAAAGAGAATTAGGCTTTTAATGAATTTAAGAATGAATGAAAACTAAACTATCTCAATAAAACTCAAGAGAAAACCTTAATATAATTTCTCCTTCTATTCTCCTCTTGTTCTTCCTTATTTGCCTTTAAGCATTCCAAATTAGTTGAAGTAGTTCAACTACCTCTTTTAGTTAAGTTAACTAAAACTCAACTAACTTTTAGTTTAGGGAAATAATTAATATAATAATAATAAGGGTCTTCAATAAATAATAACTAGTAGGTGGGACCCCTTGTGACTTCCTTTAGTTTCTCAACAAAAATAAACATAACTAGTCAATCAATCAAACACATACTTCCTTGTGGCTCCCATCATCATTCTCATAATTTGAAAATTAAATATCAATGATATTTTAAACCATATCCAAACATATAATATCCAAAATATCCAAAAATAGTATGTTGTCCAAAAAATCCAGCAGTCAACTGTTCTCAACAATCAATAATAAAATATACTCAAAAACCATATTTGCGACTTTGGGAGGCAATTTTCCCTTTGTTGTTGTTGTCTCCCTTTGACTTTCTTGAATTAGCTTTAGGCTGTGTGGAGCCTTTAGGCTTGATCTCACTGATGACATGAGAACAATCATCTCTCAAGTGCATGCGGGATGAAACAGATTTGGCTGAATCACTTGAGGGAGAGGAGGGGGCATCAACAACTTTTCCTTTATCATACGTGTGGCGGGCTTCAGTTTTCAGTCTTTTGCTTGTGTGGGAAGACTGTACATGTGAGTGTGCAGGGGAAATTTGGACATTTGGGTTAACCTGTGGAGGAGGAGCAGGTAGGGACAAGTTGGGCTAGCCAGGATGTTGGGAGACTATTGGGTGAACAATCTCATGCCATCCATCATTCTCAGGAACTTTAGGTTGCAATGAAACATGAGGGGGGACAGGGATACCAGGGACATGCTGGGGTTGGAAGGGAGGCCTTTATGGCCTAGGTTGGACTACCCCTTGTCCAATACAATTGAAAAATCCATCTTGGAAGAGTTGGTTTAACTCTTATGGATCTGCATCAAAATGTATCGAGAATCTTGGGCTTCTAGACCCTCTGTTCCAATTCCCTCTGCTCCTGTTATTTCGGCCATGGCTTCCTCTAATGAAGAAGCTCATCCTGTATGCATCATTTATTAAAAACTAGCTTCTTAAACAAACCATACATGACATCTCTTTAATATGAAACAAAGTTTGGCTCAACAATTACATCAGACCCATGCAATCCAATCCATAAAATTCATTTAATAATTGTCGATGAGCAGGGGGTGGATAAGGGTTTTGGGATATCTGAGGGGGTTGTATTGAGCGGAAAAGTGATAAAATGAAAAGGATTAAGAACATGATTACTGCTCAACAAATCATTAAACAATCAATTATGTTACAATAACAAAATCATATCAACTGTGACTCATCTCTGTGTCATCTTTTAATTGATGTAATACAAAGTTTCCATTTAATTTTAATTTAATTTTAAGAACATGGCATGCAAAGTGAATCTGGGATTGTGAGGGGATTCACAATGAGCGAAAAAGTGAGGAAATGACATGGGATTTAATGGATACTGTTCATAAAACAAATCAATAATCATAACTCTGTATTAAAATCAATCCAAAAGCACCAACATTCATTGCTTCTCAATTGTATACCAAACTGAATGTTGTTCCAATAATTAAATTTCCCAGAATTCCTTTAATTCATAATAGTCTGTGCAATCATAACTTATATATAAAAAACTTTCCATTCAATAGTCATGTTTAACAAAACGTTGATCCCTTCTTTTTTCCTTTTCTTTTAAAAATAATTAAAAAAATACACAACAATATGCTTGACATCTATCCCCGATAATTCATAATGCACCATGATAATAATCAACATCCACTGTCTACCAATCAACAATCGGGCCCAATTAAAATATACACAGGTCTCTTTTCAATCGTGAACATACTTCAAATATATGCCCGATTATACACAGTCTTCATCATATCAATCACAAAAACAACAGTCCACCAAAACATAAAACCCAAGCCTTATCACTGTGGATATAACTTCCTTCTAAAACCATTGGTAATCTGAGTGATTATTTCAATATAATGTATGAAGCGAACAAAACCAAACTACACACAAGCATCATTTTTAAACTTGGCAGAACCCTGATCGGGCTTAGCAAAAACCACACAGGTGTTTCCAGATGCAATCAAGACCACGCTGGTTAAAACACTGTGAGCGAAACCATAGAAATAGGAAGACATCCCTCGACTGTGTGCAAGTGCCCATTTCATTCTTATTCAAACAATTTAACCATACAAGGACGAGATAGAGACTCGACGATAGAGCGTGTTTTTTAAAGACCTCCATAACCATTTCACTGATACCCAATACTAGACAACCCCAGAAGGTGCTTGAGGTGAGAAAAGACAATGGATTCTACATTAGGCTCTATCAAAAGCAAATGCAGAGAAGCAACAAGATCTCATTCATATTTTAAACAACAACACAGAGAGTTGATGGTCTTCCGAGACTTATATCAACCACATGCCAAAATACCTTTCGAAAAAGACATAGCAGTGAGCCACACAGTCTTACTTATTACTCCAAGTCCTGGACGGAACCAATGATCAACACCCGAGGAGAGAAAATACAAGCAGAGTAAAATCACCCAGTGCACATGGGGTGTTTAACGCTTGCAGAGGAGAGGCGGGGGTTAATTTAACAATGGCAATTATAAAAAAAAACACAGAGATATAACATCTCTTTCCAATACTTAAGAGACGAACAACTTGACAACAACACCAGTGAGGACACACTCATCCTTTTGACAGAATTCTCAGATACAACTTGTATCAATCCACAACCATACATGAATGTATTAACGTTAGGGCCAACCAAGACCGGATCTTGGGATACTTCGGTGAAAAGACAGTAAGAACGGTCCAATGACCATGACTTGGGGTTTGAATAAAGAACACAACAATTGTTGGCAATTCCTTCGCGAATGGGTAAGGGTTACCACCATGACTGTGAGGGAACGAATTAACTGACAGTAATACACAAAACAAAACCCTCCATCATCAACGCAGAGCCATATTGTACCACCATTCACTTATTATTCCATAGAGACCCATCATGATACTAAACTGATCGAGCAACAACCAATGCACAACTTAAAATACCCAATTATTTACTTGCAATCCTAAACATTTTACAGTCATCACAGAGAGCCATAACACACATCTACACAATCGAAATTCTCAATAACACACAGAATCCAAGCATCATTGAGCCATCATTTGGTTCATACAACAGAGAATACATCATGGATGGAGAGAAAAAGAATCATACCTAAATGCTTAAATGGCGAGTTGGCCGAGCATTCTTTCTTCCAAGAGCCTAAAAATGCGAAGCTTCACAACCAACAGAGTGAAAAATGCAACAATGGAACAATGCTAGGGTGACAGGTGATAGGGAAAGTATGGAGTGACGTGCAGTAAATGCACGTCGCTTCCATCACCTGGCCCATTCAATTCGAAGTACGAGACATCCCAATAAGCATCACATTCACCAACAATTAAACCATATAACCAATGCGTATTCAATGCCAAACCATCATGAAATTTGCGACGATATCCATTGTATAGTGCACCACCCAATATCATTTGCATGTTAGCCCTTTCCATAACTCCATGCCATAATACATATTAAAATGCTATATGCGCCTCCATTCAAATCTAATGAGATTCACATAGTCCACTAACCAACAATAGCATAATAGTTAAGACTAACACTAATATCCCTTAACTTTTCCATTTGAACTTGCATATAGTCCTTTATCATAGCTCAAACATATAACTTCTTTCCCTTTGTTACACTTTAGGATCTTTTCATAGGTTTTTTTTCTTTGTTTTGATCATGCTACCATTAATATATCTCTTGCATATATGTGGCTAGGTAATCGATCATAAGGATCAGTGATAAGGTTAAACCATAACAACTATAAATAACATGCTCCTCATAACCATAAAATTGTTTTGTATCGCAAAAAACATTCCACAAAAATGCATCATCCACCTATTATCTTGTCAATGAAACCAAGACTGCATCGTCAAAATGTAGGACTGTTTAGGCAGCATAAAAAACAACAACAAAACATGTATAATATGTCTATCCTTGTGCCTCTAGTATACAAGGGGGTCCCACCTACTAGTATTATATTGTTAGCATAGTTAAATAATAGGGCTTTAGCAATACTTTGTGGGTAGAATTCATCGTTACGATTTTAATCGTCAACAGTGTTGACTCCATCCCCAATGGTAGATCATTGATCTACAGTCAGACATTTTCCCTATTTATTGTTCTTTCTTGTTGATCCACCCTTTTAAATTGATTTAATTTTTCAAATCCTGATGGGTATTAGGCTTGTTCTTAAAGCAGTCTAAGAATGAATTCTAGTGCTAACATTTTTGGCATCGTTACTGGGGACGAAAATGAAGTAATCTTCCCTGGAAAAATGACATAGAACAGATCCAGTCTTTGATGGTGAACAAGGGATGGTCACATAATAGAGATTGCATCATTCACCTGGCGACTGTTGACAAAGTGTCCTCAGACACGTAATTTTATTAATAAGGAAAAAAGTGATTACAATCTCAAATTCATAATCTACTCCTTAACCTCACTTGAAGAAGGAGCTAGTTTATATAGCTTAACTTTAAACTAAAAACTAGGAGAACAACCAATCACATAATCACATGAGTATGATAGGTGTCCTTTACATAGAAGCTAGGTGTCCTTATCTTAACAAACTAGAATAAATTAATTTCTAAAAACATTTATACTAGAAAGTACTTAGACTATAGAACTTTAGGACAATCCCCCCTTTAATCTGGAAGTTCATTTTTACAAAGATCAAGTTCATCTCTGAACTTAGTGAACTTTATTCTACCAAGAGGTTTGGTAAAAATATTTGAAGTTTGATCTTCAGACGGACATAACTGAGGCTTGATGATGTCTTTGATGATGAGTGATCTGTTGAAGTGGTACTTGGTGTCGACATGTTTAGTCTTTGAATGAAATACTGGATTCTTGGCCATCTTTATTGTTGACTGACTGCCGATCAATAAGGTAGTTGGTGATTTCTGAGTTTCACCAAGATTCTGTAAAATTCTGCATATCCATACAATCTCACATGTTGCTTCCCAAGCTGATATGTACTCTGCCTCTGCTGTAGAATTGGCAATTGTTGTCTGCTTTTTACAATTCCAAGATACTGCTGTTGAACCCATATTCATTAAATAACCTGAAGTGGATTATCATCAATGTCACCTACAAAATCAACATCTGAATATCCAACAAATGTAAAATTTGTGTTCCTTTTGTAGAGAAGACCAAAGTCTTTTGTACCTTGAATGTATCTTAGTACCCTTTTTGCTGAATTCCAGTGACCTTCCCTTGGTTCCTGCATAAACCTTGAAAGTATACTGACTGAATATGACAAATATGGTCGAGTATTTGTCAAATAAATGAGACTTCCAACCAATTTCCTGTACTTTGTACTGTTTACCAATTCCCCCCCTTCAAATTTTGAAAGTTTCAATTTATGCTCCTTGGGGGTAAGAGAAGGTTTACAATCTTCCATGCCAAATTTCTTTAACATTTCAGTGGCATACTTAGTTTGACTAAGGAATATTTCGTTAGGATGTTGAGAAACTTCAACTCCAAGATAATAATGAAGTGCCCCTAAGTCAGTCATTTTGAACCCTGCTTTAAGTTCTTGCTTAACTTGTTTGATGTGAGCTTCATTATTTCTTGTTATGATTAAGTCATCAACATTGAGTAAAAGTATCACCATGTGCTTATCTTGTATTCAAAAATACAATGTATCATCTGATTCACTTCACTGAAAACCCACCTTTCGTAGGTACTCATCAATTTTTGCATACCAAGCTTGAGGAACTTGTTTCAAACCATATAAAGCCTTCACAAGTTTGCAAACTTTATGTTCTTGTCCTTTTTCTTCAAAACCTTGTGGTTGAGTCATGAAAATATCTTCCTTTAGATCACCATTCAGGAAGGCACTTTTGACATCCATTTGATGTAATTTCCAACCATTATGTGTAGCCAAATTGATAACCAATGTGATAGTGTTCCATTTAGCTGTGGGTGCAAAAGTTTCTTCATAATCAATTCCTTCCTGTTGAGCAAAACCTTTTGCAACAAGTCTTGCTTTGTACTTGTCAATTTTACCATTGGGCTTGTACTTTACTTGATAAACCCATTTACAACCGATGGGATTAACATCTTGTGGACAATCAACTAAGTTCCAAGTCCCATTTGCAAGTATTGAATCATATTCATTAATCATTGCTTCTTGCCATTCTTTATGTTCAACTGCTTCAACAAAAGAAGTAGGTTCAATGGAAGCATGAGAAAAATTAGCTTCTGCTCTTGAAGATCCCCTAGTTCTTGTTTTGTTCATTTCATCTGAATGAACATCTTTGAGAAGTTGTTCGGCCCACTTTGGCTTATTATGTTGAGGGGATTGGGGATCTGAATCACCATTATTGTTGAAAAGAGGATTTTCAAAAATTGAGGCTCTTCTTTCATCTGAAATATCTGAGGTTGGAGAAGATACTTTTGAAGATTTGGTATCAGAAGAATCTTTTGTCGATTCATTATCAGATGAATCAGAAGAACTTTTTGATAAAGAGATGTCTTCTGGAGTAACCAGGTCTTTTTCAAACCAAAATGCTTGCTTTGATTTGTTGAATTTACCTTTACCCTTAGTGTTTTTCTTGTCTAAACAACTAAGGAGATGGTTAATCTCATCTAAACTGTAACTTTCAGTTTCATCGAAAATTACATCTCTACTGACAATGAATTTTCCATCTGAAAGCAATCTATACCCTTTCTTTTCCTCAGAGTATCCAATGAAGGTACACTTCATACTCCGATTTTTTAATTTAGTCCTTTTTTCCTTAGGAACTAAATCATAACACGTTGAGCCAAAAACCCTAAGATGATTTACCTTGGGTTTAAAACCGTACCAAGCTTCATAAGGTGTTTGTCCATCTAAAGCTGATGTAGGTGATCGATTTTTGAGATAAACTGCAGTATGGACTGCTTCAACCCAATATTTTGTGCTCAACCCTTTAAACTGCATCATAGATCTTTCCATGCCCATGAGAGTTCTATTCATCCTTTTAGTAACTCCATTCTGCTGTGGAGTATAGGAATTTGTCAGTTGCCTCCTAATTCCATTGTTTCGACAATAATCATTGAATTTAGTTGAAGTGAATTCACCTCCATTATCAGTTCTCAAAGAAGCAACCTTTTCTCTAGTTTCATTTTCAACCATGTGTTGAAAATTTACGAACTTTTCAAAAGCTTCAGACTTTGCCTTTAAAAAGTATACCCATGTCATTCTAGTGTGGTCATCAATGAACAATATAAAGTATCGACATCCACCAAAAGAAGATTCCATTGGACCACATATATCACTATGAATCAACTCCAAATACTTTGTTGCTCGCCATGAGCTGGTTGGAAAAGCTTCTCGCTTTTGCTTGCCTAAAATACAAGCTTCACACTTGGAATTCTCTTTCTTGAAAGTTGGTACACCCTTCACCAAATCTTGGGACTTAAGTTTCAAGAGACTTTCAAAGTTTAAGTGACCAAATCGAAAATGCCATAATTTGAATGAAGACATTTTAGAAATCATCGTTGCTGCAACTTCTTCCTTTCTTTTGATGACTTTCCCATTCATTCTTAGTAACTTCCCATCTTCATATCTAGTTATTATTGTTTTCAAGTTATCCTTCACTGACATAATCTTTACCAAACCATCTTGCATGACAATTTGATGTCCAGCTTGTCTGATTGTGACTAAGGATAACAAATTTTTCTTAAAAGATGGTACATACCAAACATTTGAAATCCATTTTTCACCAATTCCAGGGAGAAAAAAATTCACTGAACCTCTTCCTTGAGGTATATGAGTTGTATCATCAACTAAATAAATGGGATTTAATTGAACATCTTTATAATTCCAAAAATAGTCTCTGTGATAAGTCATATGCTGAGTAGCCCCTGTGTCCAATATCCAATCATTTTCAAATGAATGTACATGATGAACTGCTGAAAAAACATATTCATATTCATCCTCCTGATAATCTTGATCAACTGCATATTGCGCTGATTGTTGAGAGTTTGCATTTGATGTCTGCTTGAACTTTGGCAATTGATCATTGCTGGTAAGACAATTGGATGCATAATGGCCCATCTTTAAGAAACTTTTACATCTTACTTGACTGAAATTTCGGCCTCTTCTTGACCGCGCATTACTTTGAAAATTTTGTTGATGAAAATTGTTACAACCTCTACCTTGACCACTATCTCTGCCACGACCTTGATTCTGAAAATTTTGAGAATTTGATTTTCCCCTTTCTTTAGAGCTTTCAACTTTAGTGTAAAGAAGATCTTCTCCTAATTGTTTTTGTTTTCCAAAGGTTTTACTATGTTGAGCCAACAATTCACTAAGCGAATCAAAAGTTATAGTAGATAACCTATTAGTTATTTGCAAAGTCTCAAGAAAATGCTTATAAGGTGGAGGCAAGCCATTTATTACAATGGAGACTAGAAAACTATCTTCAAGTTTAGAAAAACCGCCTTTGATGATTTCCAAATGAATGTTCTTAATCCTTGAAATGTATTCTAGTACATCGCCATTGTCTGCTAATCTTTGTTTAAGCAATTTCATTTGTAGATCAACTCTTTGAGATGCAATGGGAGTATCAAACAACTTCTTTAATAGATTCCAAGCAGACCATGCATCTTAATATCAACAAAATTTGTTCAGTTACAGAAGAACATAGCAAAGCAAGTGCTTTTTCATCTTTCAAATTCCATTTGGCTAAAGAAGTAGCGTCGGTGGGTTTAGTTGGAGTAGTATCACCATCACATATATCACGCCATAATTCATTATAGATCAAAGTGTTATGCATGTGCCTACTCCAAGTTTTGTAATTCTTGGGTCCATCTAACTTATCTGATTCAGTGAATAGGTTGATTAATTTTGACATGATGATAGATTGCCTTATTGCAAGGATTGCAAGTTAGTGATCGCACCACCACACTGAATATTTGTCAAAATACTAAAAGAGAGACACAAGGCACCAGAAAGAAAGAGTGCACGGTCCACGCAAAAAAGAGCACTTTTAAGGGCTTGGCCTTGACCCTTTAAAAATCTCGTTGAAAAGAAGTTTGAGAGAGTATTTCACTAGACTCTTCTCAACCTCTGAGCTTCAAGATTACTATCAAAACTTTTGAAATTTGATCATTTTACAAGAATTATAGTCTTATACAAAAAGCAAGAATGTGCCCCCCCTTGAACTAGTAAGTCCTCTCTTTAAAAAATAAAATTACAAGAATCTTTAATACTTCCAAAAACTTCTTAATGGTATAAAGCATATATTTTATGCATTTACCGATACCAACCTTCACTTAAAAGATTGCATTTTTTTTTTAAAGCATTGGAGGGCGTGACAGCTAACAGTTTTCTGGCCTCATCGCTTCCATGAATGATATTCCTTCCAACAATTATGGCAAGGTCACCTCGAATGGTTCCAGGTCTTGAATTTTGTGGGTTAGTTGCACCTATCACTTTGTGCCTATACTTGATGACTCCTTGGCCATTGAACCAGAACAGAGGAATTCATAAAGGCCATTGAAAAATGGTCTTTCTTTCAGATCATAATAATGTTGCTCGAAAAATTCCTTTGATGGAACAACCAACTTGATTGCAACAAGTTTGTAAGCCTTGCGTTCAAAATGAGAAACAATTTCTAAAATTATTCCTATTTGCACACCATCAGGGTTGATGGCAATACAAGTTCGTTCAATATCTACAGCTTCTGCTGATGGATCTTGAAGCATGTACACTGCTGCTGGTAATACTAATGCTCCAGAAATATACTGTCGAAAAGCACTTGCTTTATGTCAACTTGAAGGGCGCGATCTGTGGAGGGCGCTTGCTGAAGGGAGCGATTTGTGGTGGTCTTGATCGCACCAGAAGAGAGTTCACACCAGATCATATGTGATAATAACTCATTCTCAAGCCTTGAACCACAATTTTGGTAGGAAGTAAAATTGCAGATTCAAACAAATTTGATGTCGTTGAATGGAGATTAAGATCTTGATAGACACACCAGAATGGAGGGTACGTTGAATGGATGGTACGCTGAATGGAGGGAATGGATTTGTTGAATTCACTAGACTCTACCTTGAAATTTGTTTACCAGATCCGCCCAATTCGAAGACTGATACAAGATCCGCCCAATGCGAAGAAGAGAGATCGCACAGGTTCAATTTGTTTGCACTAGAGAGATTGGATCTGAATCGATGTGGATCGATTTCCTTTCCCAGATTCAAACATAAACATATTGCTATCCGCCCAATGCAAAGAAGAGAAGAAAAAATGATGGCTAGAGCTAGATTTTTTTTTTTTTTCTTTTTAAATTGGCAAAACCAGATTGCCAGATTTTTACATATATGCAACAATTTACATAGATCTTGAAGCATTGAAGCATGGAGATTGAGATTTATCAAAAGATATATCTCTTTACCAAGAAATTGCCAGATTTACATAGATCTGAAACAATTTTTACAAAAAAAGAGCCCTCTACTTGGATTACAACTAGTCTACTTGTTAAACAAAGTAGATCTGATCAGAAAATAATCAAAGAAATAATAGATCCTATACCAAAACTTTTAATTGCTGAAAATGATGATTTATCTTATCAAAATTTTCAAAAAACAAGTGTTGTAATCAAAATAACCTTTTTCCTTATTGAATTAATAACAGAAATACCTCAGTACCGTTTTCCTTGAATTTGAAGAGATCCTGGATGATGTTGTGGAGAATTCCTTGCTTCCTCAATCCATCACCAATCCTTCCATCACCATTTCACTATGGCTCTGATACCATGTTGGCAAAGTGTCCTCAGACACATAATTTTATTAATAAGGAAAAAGTGATTACAATCTCAAATTCATAATCTACTCCTTAACCTCACTTGAAGAAGGAGCTAGTTTATATAGCTTAACTCTAAACTAAAAACTAGGAGAACAACCAATCACATAATCACATGAGTATGATAGGTGTCCTTTACATAGAAGCCAGGTGTCCTTATCCTAACAAACTAGAATAAATTAATTTCTAAAAACATTTATACTAGAAAATACTTAGACTATAGAACTTTAGGATTATATACTCCACTCCATGAAGAAAGAACTTGTTGGCGACTTCATTGATACAGGATGGAAATGACAATGAATGTTATCCTTGTTCAGAGGTATGCATTTTGTGATTTCTCAAACATAGCTGGTTTTCCACATCCAGTGCCTACTATAGCTGAATGGGATGACTATCTTCCCAGATTCAGAGGAAGCAAGTATGATCATCCCGGTGAGCACTTATTAAATTTTCATAGATGCATGTTTGAACATGATTTTGTTCAAGAGGATGTCTTAATCAAGATGTTCATATTTTCTTTAGAAGAACATGCTCGTGAATGGTGTCAATCCCTCCCCAATGATAACAATCATTCTTTGAAGGAGTTTTACATTGTTTTTCATCATCATTACAAACAAGATTATCCGGTTGATATTCTTTTTGAAAACTGTTGTAAAGAATTTGAACCCTACATCTAGCATTCAATTAGTATTCCTTCTGGTTATAAGGATGTTAGCGATAGAAAAAATGTAGACACATTTTTCCTTGATTCGAATGTCTCTAGCAGTTTTGACTATGATACAGAGGTTGTCCTAAATTCTGATAAAGATCAAGTTGTTGATATGCATCCAACATCTGGAGAACATCTTGAAACAAAAAATTATGAATACCAAGATTCAATTTTTTTTTACAATCAACCTATTTTTGATGAATATTCTAGTGATGACGATAAGCATAATTTCTTCATGACATCTTTGGAACCTCTCAATATTGTCCATGTATATGATGTTTATGAATATGATTCTTGGGAATACAATGGAGGTGAAAAGAAAGAGCTACAGAAGCAATTGATCCTACCTTTATCACCAAATGATGACCAACAGATTACAAAAATTAGTAAGTCTTCATTTGTCATTCTTTAACCTGGACCTATAGAAGAAATCAAACAGAATGTGATTCATAGTGAAAGTAGTGTGCATATTTTCTCCCTTGCAGGCTTCCCGAATGGAGAACACAACATTGTCAAAGGAGTAGTTTATACACATAGTCAGCCCATTTCTTTTGAAAATAAAAAAAGAGGTACTCTCGTATGATTTTGATGATCTCATGGCAAGATATATGGAATTGTATTGGGGTCGTCATTCTTATATTTATGACTTCATAAAGGCAGATTTCCATAGTTGTAAGAATGGGCATTTAGTTCATTTCGTTTTCTATTCTCTAGTCTTCTCAGCCATATATATGCTTAAAGATGGAAGTAGATTTCAGTTTGTGATCCAATTATTTGAATGGTTGTATTGGATTTACCATATCACTTGAGTAGGCAACAAAATTGGCTAGAAGTAGGAATTTATATAAATAAGCTCGTATTTTCGAGTATTTGTTTTTCAGTTTGGTGTTGTTTGTAGAAGAATAACAACAATAAGACTCCATAGCCCAATGGAGACACTAGTGGCTTCAAGATTTTTTCAGTTTTCAGTTTGGATAAAGTTGTAGGGATGTTCTCAATATCAGGCATAGGTCTGCATGTTCTTGGCAGCTCACAGGGAGCATGCCATCCCCTGTGGAGCCAATGTTAGCACATGAAATGGTCAAGTGTATTTGCTACCAACTCAACATGAAAGTTCGCAGTGTACTTATGAGTACCTCATGCACTTATCTTTCATAATTGCAACTAAGAAACGTGTCAAGGGAAATTTTGTGGTTTTCAGGGCCTTCATTTAATTAGATTTTCAAGGATTGTGTCACATAATTTCTAACAGTCTCCTTGAAGTGCGCTATTTGATTATGAACTTGGTGCTACAGACCCGCATTGTGAACTTTTAAAGTCCCTTTGCTACCAACTCTCAAGCACATTACTATGACACTCTAAACTCTTCCCACTATTCAAAGTTGTTATCTTATTCTCACCTTATCATTTCTTCTGCAAACAAGATTTTTATCCCACTGATATTACAGCGTTGCAAACTGCTTGATTTAAATCTGAATCACCACTGCGCGCTGCGAATTAGGCGTTGTGAATTGATATTGTGTTGCTAAAACTCTGTTTTCACAGAATTGTTTTACCTGTCTGCATTTTTACTAAAACCTCAGTGACTGTCCCTCTTATCTTTCTCTTTGAAGTTTGATCCTTCTCATACCACTGCTGTGTATAAGTGGTTAGGCTAGGTGAACTCCATGTAAAGCGAGCTCTGTCATCAAACCCAAATTTTCCTGTTTACCATGTTTTCAAATACCAACTATCAAAGGAATTTACGAAAGATATCCTTCAAAGCAGTGAGTATGGACAATTAGCAAAACAAGAAAACTCAAAAGGGAGGGGAGATTGTGAGGGTTGAACCTTATGATATGCATTTACAACATTTTGGCGATGGTTATGAGTTTTGAACTAGTAGTTTTGGTGTTTTTCCTCCAATCATATATCAAGATAATGAAGTTTTGTTGCATGTCTGGACTACTGGTATAATTTTTGAGATGTTGAAGCTTTGGAAAAAGTGAAACAGGCTGCTATAGGAAAGTTCGCACCTCCTGGACTCATTGGCGTTGCGAACTGGTAATTTGGGACAATTTGTAGCAATTAGCACACAACATAGTCATGTTTTGATCATAACGTTTGAATGCAAATATGGGTTCTTCTGAAATTTGGTGTGGAGAAGCACCATATTACTGTTGACTTGTTGACAAAACATCAGACTGACCCAGTTTGTAGTTTGAGAGAAAAGTCAAAATCATCACCTATAGGAAAGTTCGTAGCGCATGTTGTCAAAGGCATTGCGAACTCTAACAGTCTGACAAATTCGAGCTATGGGAAGGTTTCCAGCTATCAGGGAAGGTTCAAATGGTTTCCTAGGAGTTATTTGGACATGAGAGACATGTGTTCCATCTCCAGATCAAACACCATGGCCTTTTTCAAAAGACATTTATCACAATAGACAAGATCCCAAAAAATAGGAATTTGTTATGTTTTTGTTGGAATCTTTTGTAACATACTCATAAGTGGAGGAGAATCATATGTAGCTCCTTGGTTTCGACCTCCTTAGAGTAGAGAGAGATCATTCACTATATATGAAGTGGATTTTAATAAGGAGAAGGTTGGATTCATGATCCAGGAGAGGAGAGAGCTAGAGGAGCAACTTAGCTGCTCATTTGTAATCATGAGGGCCTGTTGTAATTAACATTTCCGCCATTAAAGATTCATGAGAGTTGTTTATCAGCTTGTCATCTTTGTTTTCCATTTATTTTGTTATCTTATTGAACAAATATATTGCATGTTTTGAGAATCAAAGGTTTCCTTTGATTAATGGATCCCTAAGTAGCAAAGGATCTCTTGTAGATGGCATGTTAATCATTGTTTTTTTTCAAGCATTTTTCAATCTATTCTGCAGAGAGGATCTCTGTTTAGTAGGATTTCTTCTTTTGTTCACCTTCCTTTCTTCTAATCATCATCATATAAGTTCTTAACCTGATATTTAGCTTGATTGCCTTCAATCTGTAGAGTGGTGTTGACTCCATGCCCAATGGTAGATCATTGATCTACAATCAGATAGTTGCCCTCTTTCTTGTTCTTTCTTGTTGATCCAACCTTTTAAATTGATTTAATTTTTCAAATCCCAATGGGTATTAGGCTTGTTCTTAAATCAGTCTAAAAACGACTTCTAGTGATAACACTAGGTTATCATCATCTCTCTTAATATAACATTTTCTCCCAAAGACTCTGAAGTGTTTGACTGATGCTAGTCTGCAAAACCACAACTCATATGGTGTTTTGTCATGGTTAACTCTAAGTTTTGCTCTGTTGAGTATGTATACAGTTGTATACACTACTTCTCTCCAATATATATCTGGGAGTTTGGCTTCATTTAACATAGTTTTGGTTGCTTCTTGATTTTTCCTTTCAACAACTTCATTTTGTTGAGGAGTTATTGGAGCTGAAAAGTGTCTTTTAATTCCATGCATTTCACAAAACTTGTTGTACTCATTTGAGGTAAATTCCCCTCCATTATCTGATCTTAGGCACTTGATTTTGAGATCAATCTCATTTTCAACATGTGCTTTGAAGATTTTAAAATTTTCAAATGCTTCTAATTTTTCGTTGAGAAAGGATACCCAAGTCATTCTTATATAGTCGTCAATGAATAAGATGAAATAATGTTCACCTTGTATGTTTTTAGTTATGGTTGGTCCACAAAGGTCAGTATGAACAAGTTCTAATGGTTTTGATGTAGAGTATTGTTTTGTCTTGAATCTTACTTTTGTCTTCTTTTCATATTGATAGTGCTTACAAACAAAATTTGAAGGTTTTATAATCTTTGGCATATCTTTCACAACTTCCTTTTTACTAAATTTTATCAATTTATCAAAATCTATCTATCCCATTCTTCTGTGCCATAGCCAACTTTTATCTACTTGACCCATGCGGCATTTTTTTTCTTATTCTATGTTTAAGATATATACATCGCTTGGTGTCCTTAGTGCAATAACCACTAATTTTTCTGAACCTTCTTTTCTAATTTCACATTTTTGAGAGTCAAATATGAGTATGTGTCCTTGAACACATGTTTGGCTCACACTCAAGAGATTAGGCTTCAAATTTTCAACTAATAAACATTTTCTGCTTTAGCTCTATTATTTCCCAAACTGACTGTACCCTTTCCAAGTATCTTGGCAGAGACATCGTATCCAAATGCAACCCTTCCTTTTTCTTTCCTTTTCAAACTGAGGATTTTGTCTTGATCTTCTATCATATGCTTCGAACATCCACTGTCAACATACCGATGACTTCTTTTATTTTTAACATACAAGGCTACCTTACATTATGTTTTCTTTTTGTCTACTTGTTTTCCTTTCCATGTCTTCTTATTCTTTTCTTCTTGAATGTTGGAAGTCTTCATGGGATGCTTTGGTAGTCTACAATTACTAGCTTTGTGACCATACTTGTTGCATTTGTAGCATTCAATATTGTAATATTGTAATGAAGAGTATGGATTATAGTTTCTATTTACTTGATTATTATTATTCTTGTTGCTCTTAAACCCGTATCTTTGAACACTTTTATGATTGTTCTTTCCATAACCTCTACAATGTAATGCTTTATGCCCACAATTATTGCAAGAGAAGCAATAGCCATGAAAGATATGTTGATACCTTTTTGGGGGAGTTCTTCTTGTAACTGTATTCCTTCTATATTCATTTTCTTTTGAATGGAGAGCAGATTTTTGTTCATTTTAATCAATATTTATTTTGCTTTCTTCCTTTTTGAAAGAGCTATGAAGGGCAACTGCATAATTTTTTGGATTTTTATCAATTTCTTGAGATGTAGAGTTAGATCATTTGTTAGATTTCTTTTGATCATAACCCATTCTTATCTTATTGCTTGATGATCTTTGATTGTTAAGAATATCATCCAAGATTTTTGAATTGTTTCCAAATCTTGATTGGTTGTTTCCTTTTTTAAGTTCCCCTTTTAGAAAAACAATTTCAACGTCTAGCTTTTCACAGTCTCGTTGCTTTTCATTGAGTTGTTTACTTATGACCTCTTCAATTTTTTTGGCTTCTTGGAGTTGAGTCTTCAAATCAATAATGATTTGTTCTGTCCCCTTGATGGTTTTTGGAACTTCCTTTTCTTTTGATTTTTGTTCTTCTTCATATATATATATATATATATATATTAAGTAAGAAGCTATATATTATCTGTCATAAACAAAAATTACAGTATCGTCTTGAAAACGAGTTTTGGAAATGTTGAGTTTCCCCGGAGGGAAACCAACTGTAGACCATAGAAGATTATACGATGAACCAGATAATGCCTATCGACTGACAGACCTACAAAATAGACAATACTAAAATCCAACAACCTAAACAGAACCTTCCAGAAACAACTGACAATAGTGAAAATAAAACATGCATGTTCACACCTATATGCCTATCGACTGTCATGGTGTCTGGTGTGCTTGCATGTTCTCGAATTTCGTTGTGTGTGTGCCTTGCATGGTGTCTCGTTTGTCCTCAGCCGCTTGTGCGCATGTAGCCATGCCTCGTTCATTCTCCCTCTGGAAGTCTGTAGCAAGAACTACCCCTGGAGATGCGGGGGTGTTGGTGCCCAAGTCTGGAGAATGTAGGGAATAAAGCAGTGTCGAGAGCAGAGATTCGATTTGCTCTGCGCGTTGGTCCAGATTTTCCAGCCTAAAATGGAGGTCATCGATGTCTTGACAGACTACGAAGACCAAGTCTTGGAGAATTGAAATCGAATCTCGAAGTCCCGGGCATGAAGCATAGTCCGGCTGGAGCATAGCTTGGCTTTGAGACTCCTCCAATTGGAGTTCCTCCATTTGCGCATTGAATTCCTCCAACGAAGGCACAAAATTTGGCGACGGGGGTGGCGAGGGAGCGAAGGGTGGTGGACTAGAAGGGCGTGCCAATACTAGCTGTGAGGTTGAGGCCAAGAAGGGTAGAGGTCCAAGAGCGTAGTCGAGCGAATTACCCTAAATATCAAACCATTCAACTTGGCAAGCCCATGGCGAGGAAAGAGGTGGAAGGCTGCATTGGTCTGGTGAAGACTGAGTAGAGGATGGGGGTGAGGAGCTAAGTGCAAGAGTGAAGGTGGGCGGGTTCCTACTGACTCTAGCCACTCTGTTTTGATACCATAGGGCACCTCTCTTCGACTTCCCTCGAAGGTGAGGCATAGCCTGACAAACGTGAGGGAGAGGCGGAGATTCAAATAGAAAGAACCAGGTAGGCACCAGAGAGAATGACAAAATGCTAGAATTGCTGGAGGGAGAGGGAGATAGAAACCAATAGGGGGAATGGGCATCGCCATAATATGGACGATGAAGAGTGAAGGAACATGAGTGCAGGAGGATGGGATAGTGTACCAACACCATTGTCGTGACAAAAAGCCAACTTCGAGCGCACTGAAGCATTTAGTTGAGAGCACGGTGAAATGGAAGGTTACAACATCCATAAGGTTGTAATAAAGGTCGAGGGAAGCAACATGTTCCATCACGTGGGTTGAGGCGAGGTGGTGGGTGCAGAGTTCAATGATGGCGGCATGGAGCACTCTAACACCCCATCTGGGGGCTTCTTCATATTTTAATAGTTGTTCTCTTAATGATTTATTCTTCCTTTTATATTTTCTCAGCTCTTCGAGAGCACCAATAAGTTCTTCTTCAAGGTCTACTTCTCCTTAAACTTCAGATTTTCTAGTATTATCCTCAGTAGTATTAGTTTGAGTTTCTATGCCCATAAATAAAAGCTTTGTCTCACCATCTTCACTCATGTCAGATGAACTATTGTCTTCTTTGGAGTAAAAGTTTTTCTTTTTATTGTATAATTTCTTCTTGTTTCTAGTTTTGACCTTTTAAAGTTCTTTATGGTTATAAGTTTCTTCATCGTCACTATCCTCTTGCTTGGGATAGGGACATTTGGAGGCAAAATGCCCAACTTTTCCACAGTTGAAACATTTGAGAGGTAACTTCCCTTTGCATTTCCCAGACCCTTTCTTGAGTTTCTTTATAAAGTTAGCCTCTTCTTCATTTGATATGTCTGAGTGATTTTCATTTGGTACATGCTCATGGTTCTTTGTTGCATTTGAGGCTTTGAAGGTTGTTTCCCTTTTTGATGGCCTTTCTTTCCCTATTCTCATTTCACAGGCTATAAGAATCCCATGAAGTTCATCCATTGTAAGTTCGTCAAGGTTTTCTCGATCTTCCAAGGTAAATACCTTGGCATCATATCTCATTTGTAATGATCTCAAACTTTTTGAACAATAATTTTATCTTCTACACCTTCTCCCATAACTCTGATTGAATTGACAATTTCATCCACTCTTTGAAGATATTTTACAATGTTTGCTTCCTCTTTCATCTTCAAACCTTCAAACTGCCCACTGTATGTTTGAAGTTTTACTTTCTTGACTTTGACATCTCCTTCATAGATGATTTTAAGTTTGTCCCAAATTTCTTTTGTTGATTTACAATGCATCGCTTTCACAAATATAGAGTTTGCTAATCCACCAAGAATTGCATTAACAACCCTTGAATTATCATTATAGAGTTTCTTTGTAGCAATGTCTAAAGGTGCAGTAGGTGGTGCTTTGTAACCATTTACCACATATAACCAAACATCACATCCAAGAGCCATTAGATAACTTATCATCCTTATACTCCAAAATGCACAATCATCTCCTTTGAACAATGGTGCTCTGTTAGAGGACATTCCTTATTGTTGATCTGTTGTGATTTCTCAGAATTTTCCTTCCAGTGGTTAAATTAAGGTGAAGGAACTTGCTCTGATACCAACTGTTGAAATGTTGTTCAATACTAAGAAGGGGGGTGAATAAGTATTGCTTATTTTTCACAATTTTTCACAATTTTTTTAATATTAGAATTATTAACCATAACAATTGATCAATAAGAACGTACAATACACATAATTTTAAATGTAACAATCATAAAATTTATATTTCTCTTACAAGCTACAACTTGTATGAGACACCAAGCTCCTTTCTTTTGAGCACCTACTCAAAGAGACACCAATCCCTTGTTTTCAAGCACCAACTTAAGGAAGCTGCAACTTCCTGTTGTTCAGGCTCCAACCTGTAGAGAACTCCAATCCTCTATTTTCAAGCACCAACTTGAGGAAGTTTGTAATGTTCTTGACTTGGCTAGTCTAGGAAACGCTGCTAATGTGTGTGTATGATCAAAGGTTTACAACATATAAATGATCATACAAATAATAAACGTGACAAAGGACTGCGAAGTTTGTATTATGATATATCTATGGATTACAAAATGGTTGAATGGGGTTGAATAAACTGACAATACTCGACTAGATCAACAGATAAAGGATCTTAGCCGGAATACAAATAAGCAACTGCGGCTGAATAAAATAACAACACTTAGCTAGATCAAAAGACAAAGGGATCTTAGCCGGAATACAAATAAGCAACTAAAAGATGATACCCAGAATATGGGAGCACTACGGAATCAATGAAGAATGATGGAAGACTTGGATGATCTTCCCGGTGACTAGGGTGTGTCTTTCAACACTGAAATCAACCAATTGGTGTCTTCCTCCTGGAATACACTGAACTATCTCTCCTGAGATGCACCTCTTCTCCTCAACGACAAGTCATAATTTGCATAATGATGAATTAGGTTGCCGACCCTTCCTTTAGCTTTCTAAAACCCTAAATCATGCTAAAACCCTAATTCGCTGTTGATTTCCAAAACCCTAAATCACTGCTGAAACCCTAATTCACTGTTGACTTCTATTTTTAGCTCATAATGACTTAAAAGTGCTTTTAACCCTTTTTAGCTCAATGCCACTTTCCGAATATAACACCTGTGACTGGAGTGACCTCTAGTAACCCTGTTTACCCCTCTTTGGCCCTGGCTATAGTCTAACGGGGCGGTTTAGACCATTAAGCCTCCTCTCTGGAGCTCCTATTTGGAAAGGGACATTACAGTCCTCCCTTCTCGAATTTTTTTTCCCTCAAGCAATACCATTCCAGGGTGTTGCAACACCTGCTTGCTCTCCCAAGTAGCGTCCTCTACTGAAATCCCTCTACATCTGATCAAACACTCTCTGATGACCCTGCTCCTCAGTTTCCGCTCCAGGAACTCCAAAACCTCCTTCGAAACTAACTCCAACTGTCCCTCCTCATCCAACG
>JASDQU010103246.1:114727-142363 GCA_032191745.1 Picea mariana | reverse complement strand
TTAGCCGGAATACAAATAAGCAACTGCGGCTGAATAAAATAACAACACTCGGCTAGATCAAAAGACAAAGGGATCTTAGCCAGAATACAAATAAGCAACTAAAAGATAATACCCGGAATATGGGAGCACTGCGGAATCAATGAAGAATGATGGAAGACCTGGATGATCTTCCCGGTGACTAGGGTGTGTCTTTCAACACCGAAATCATCCAACTAGAGTCTTCCTCCTGGAATACACTGAACTATCTCTCCTGAGATGCGCCTCTTCTCCTCAATGACAAGTCATAATCTGCATAATGATGAATTAGGTCACCGACCCTTCCTTTATAGCTTTCCAAAACCCTAAATCATGCTGAAACCCTAATTCGCTGTTGATTTCCAAAACCCTAAATCATTGCTGAAACCCTAATTCACTGTTGACTTCTATTTTTAACTCATAATGACTTAAAAGCGCTTTTAACCCTTTTTAGCTCAATGTCACTTTTCGAATATAACACCTGTGACTGGAGTGACCTCTAGTAACCCTGTTTACCCCTATTTGGCCCTGGCTATAGTCTAACAGGGCGGTTTAGACCATTAAGCCTCCTCTCTAGAGCTCCTATTTGGAAAGGGACATTACAAAGTTGCAACTCCCTGTTGTTCGGTCTCCAACTTGTAGAGGACTCCAATCCTCCCTTACTCCTCCCTTCCACACTCACTTCACGTGTATGTTTCAGGTGTGAATTCTTCCTTGGACTCTGCCTCTATTTTGATCTTCTAATTTTCTCTCAGAGACACCCTTCTTCGCCATATTTCTTTGTTTATATAGTCTTCCAAAAAGGTGTATGGCATTGAACCAATGTATCTCTTTGTAAAAGAGCATATGAACCAATGTACCTTTTCATTTTATTAATAAAATAACAATAATGTTGTCATTTTCATTAAGAACATATTTCCTCCTTTGTTTATTATTCTATGTAAAAGGCTCTTCAATTACAATTTGTAATCCCATTTGCATCTGTATGATTTGCATACCTTATGAGTCAATCATAGGTATGGATTGACTCTTCTATTTCGATCCTATGCTACCATCACGTCCTCGATCCTTTAATAGATTAGATTCAAGCTTTTAATTAGCTCTATAGAGCATTTCCTGTATTAATATGGGCCCTTTTTTTTTCATAGGACCAACCTTGTTGACCAATAGTTAGATAAATAAGGCGCAAAGGCATGTTCTATAACCTAGCTTGAAGGCACTTATTTTATTTAGCAAGTGAACATACCCTATAACCAGGTGCTATCCAACATTTTAACTTATCACATATTCTTATTTTCCATATGACCTCAACCTATGACCGAGAGCAAATACATACAAGGCTTAACTTTGGCGTTTAATTAAATCAATGGTTTCAGATTTAATCAATTGTTGAGTGGATGGTATAGGCTTATCTAAGCACCAATCAAATCGAAGGTTCAGACTTGATTAAGAGTTGAGTGGACGGTCCAAGTTTATCTAGGTGCTAATCAAATCGATGGTTGGGTTTTAATCAACGATTGAGTGGACGGTCCTCATTAGTTTCACATTTGAAAAATGGACTCAAGATATTCCCAAGCCAAAACGCGATGAAACTTAACGTTGACACGTGGATAATTAAAATTAGCGTAATATATTTTTCGCATCCACCCTTGGTAATTAAAGTTCATGCTATTTCAAATGGGAAAATGATTCGAGTCGTCCGATCGTGCTTCCATTCTGATCATCGTCGTTCATTTCTCTTTCAATCGTGAATTTGATTTGGGTCATCCGATCGTGCTTACCTTATGATCCAACGATCAATGTTGAGTTCTATAGATTGATGATTCTTGTTTATCCACCTTCTTGGAGGCAACAAATTTCATAGTAAGTATTATATGCCTTGAGAGAAGATCTTGAGCCTTGCTTTCGTTCACCTTGAGAATGGATGATAGTGGCCTATAAACATCACTCTTCATAATATCTTCTACAAATTGTTTTTCAAGAACTAAGCGATGAAGGATATGTGAAGCATCCCCCTTGTTGAGACTTTTATACCAGACCCTTAACAACTACTGCATTTTATTGAAACACCAGACTTTGATCCTTTCTCCTTGCATTTAGAGAGCAATACATAGTGATAATTTCTTTGAGGTTCCATTGTAAAGTTCTTCCAATGATATCTTCAAGGAATGAACAACAACCTCACCTCTTTGTTTGTTCAATTGCTTCTTCTGTGAAGGGATGCCAGTAACACATTCCAGAGTCTTTTGTTGGGACATTAGTATGAATGCATCAATCTTACACATGATTTTAACAGAGTTATAGACCATGTTATCCCTCTTGACATCAATGCCAACTCCATAACACCATGTCCAACATCTTTTATTGTCTTTAACTAATTTTTCACACAATAATTTAGCAAACTTATTCTCCCTTGTATTTTAGCTCATTGTAGTGGAGTCGTTTTTCCTAGTTCTTGTCTAGTGTAGCAACCATTATTGCCTCCAACTCAACCTAGTAGCTGCACAATTGCGCATCTCATCAAGAGGATCTTTGATGTCCTTCCAATCTTCCTTTCTTACCTCTTTTGTAGCTCTCTTTTTGCCTCTCATCCTAAAATCCATCTCAATCAACCTTATGCAGATGAGAATTTGAGTGTTAATGACTGTATTTTAACATTTAACATGTGAGGGCATGGCATCAAGGGTGTAGAATGATGAAATTGCAGGATTGCATCAACCTCCAACATTTGTTTCCTAAGTTTTACCAAGAAACCCTCTTGCTAATATTGAGAATATTAACTATGTTAGCTATTGGGATACAATGCACTCATTCACATTCTAATTGTGATGGTTACATTAGGCTCAACAACAACGTTTCATATACCCTAAGCTTTTGTGTTGAAGGATTCGGGGTATACAAAACCCTAATTAGAAGAAACTCAACAAAGTAGTTGGTTGTCATCCATAGCTCACTACATTTGTAAGAGCTTCAATAAATACAAAAGATGGGGGGCAAAAATTATTGCAGACCTCAAAAAAATTGCACGAGGCGACACCCAATGTCATTGCATAGGTTTTTAAGTATAAGGCCATAAACTAGGTTGTTGAATTGATGATAGCACAAGGAAAATAGTTTAGCATTAAGTAGTTTGAGATTATGATCAGACTGCAAGCTGGCGTTGGTTGGGGTTTTAGGGTCCGTTTTTCTTATCATAAAATGAAGAAATTTGAGCCCAGTGTTTTTTTTTTTTGTATTACAAGAAACTTGATGGACTGGTTATGACAATTTGGATTTAACACTTAAGGTTTATGAGGATTTTAAGAAGGATGGGCTAGCCCTTGAACATATAACTTACATTATTTTGATGAAGGGTCTTTGTAGGAATGGTAGAATGGATGAGGTTTTTTAGCTTTTGGGTGAGATGAGAGCTCGACTATTTAAGCTTGATGTCTTTGAATACACTGCCATATTCAATCGCTCGTTGTAGTAGGAAATTTGAATGGTTGGAGAAAGTTTATGATTCTCTTTATTGTCCTCTCCTTGTAAATTCTATTTTTCTACTAGATAATATTCATTTATGGGGTCCTCATCTATAAGAAAATTTATAACCTGTTCATCATTTTCAAAAACTTGTAAATATTCTTGATTTTATGGAATTCATGGTTGGAAAATAGTCTTCACGTGGTAAGTGCCTTGTCCTTGAAAATCCTTTGTGTTAAAAAGGGATGATGATACTGCTAATGCACCAAGATTTTGATTATGTTCTATGGGGATGAAATATATATAAAGGAGTTGAAAGAAATCATCAGCTCTAACACCCTTTTTTCATAGCATTTTAACTTTTCATTTTTGACTTTATATTTTTTCTGATATGATTAATGATCAGCTCCAAATCACCAGTAATCACTAAGTTCTCAACTTTCATTTGAAGGGCGATAATCATACCTTGAATCAATACTTCATATTCCGCCTCATTATTTGTGTATGGAAATTCAAGTCTGATTGCATGTGGGTGGACGACATTTTTAGGACTCTAAAAAATTATTCTTGCTCCATTTCTAAATTTAGAACATGCACCATCAAAGGACATCCTCCAATAGCCTTGAAAAGAGTTTTCCTTTTCTTGTTTTGGAATGTTGAGTTGCTCTGAATCAAACACATCATAATTTCCCATTCCAACATCAAGATAATTCCTCATCAACTCGTTCTCCTTTTTTTTGAAAGAAACCAATTTCCTGACTTCTCTGGGAACTCTTACCATTGTTCCATATTTGTGAAGAAACATCATACAATTTCCATCATTAATTATATAGCATCCAATCATTGAGAACCAATCTCTACCAAGAACAACTCCATATGTTGGAGGAAGATCTACCACTATAACAATTAATACTACTGTTATATGAGGAGCTACAATTATCCAAGCATAAAAATATTTTATTTCCCCATAGGCTAGGACTTTTCTTGAGTCAATAACATACACACTTTCACCAGTCTCATAGTGCCTTGTGCATTCCATCCCAAGTCCTTGCATGACTGACAAAGGCATGACATTATTGGTAGCACCACTATAAATCAAATAGTTGTGTAATGCAACATCATGATTCTCTATGGTTATATAGAATGGTGGAAATTTCCCTCTTGGTTTAGTTAATGACTAACTTTGTTGTTGTTTAGAATTTATAACTGCAACTTCCATTCTTGTATCTAAATCATCAACTATTCTTAACAAATTTTCTCTTTGTTGTGGTATTTTGACTACCTCCATAAAATGAAAAGTAATTCTAAGTTTGGATAAATCATCAATCACATTATAGGTCATTGCTTGTGGAGTCTTAGCCTGGTTAGCAACAACTTGCTGCTTTGTTGTCTCTGTTTGATTTGCTTTAGTCTTTTCTTTTTCTGGAGCTTCTTTTTTTTTTAAACTTGTGTTCTTATTTGGACAACATTTTCCTGTAAAATGTCAAATTCTTTTTACTCGTTGTAGATGTAGAAAGATGTTTTTCCTTCATCATTTTGTAGTGATTCTAAATTTTCATCTTGGATGATGTTTGGTTCTTGTTCAAAATCTTTAGAATCTTCAAAATTTCTTCCTCGACAATTTCTTCTAGTACAAGAGCATTTGAATTTGGCATGTGGGGTGCCCTTGGATTTTGTTCTTCATTTCTACCATCATTTCTTACTCTTTGTTCTTGATTAGGGATTCTTCTTTGTTCCCGAGGAGGAACTCATGGATTTTGATCAATTGGAATGAAGTTTTCAACTCTTCTGAATCTGGTTAGCTCATTTTTCATTTGTCGAATAGTCCTATTCATTTGAACTATTTGTACTCTTTGCTTTGTTTCTTGGGTAGGAGTTGGATCATTTCTCACATTTGGGACAATACCTTGGAAAAATACTCCTCCAATTCCTCGTTTTTCAACATTTCTTGAAGTTTATGTTCCTTGATTTGCTATAGTAAGGTTATCCATGTGCCTTTGAACTTTTCCAAGGATAATCTTTGGATCAACATTTGTTTCTATCATAATTTCTTCCATTTTTTTTGCTTTGGTTATAGCACCACCTAAGTCTTCTATTTGAGCAGCTTTGATAGCACATTTCACATTGGTTGGCATGGAATTCTTATAACATCCGAGTATAACTAGATCATTTGGTCTTTATACCTCTAGAATTTGATTTAGGATTTTGAAAAATCGTAAATTGAAATCTCTGATTCTCTCTCATTTTCTCAAATGAATCTTGGTAAAATATGTGAGCAATGTATGATATGAAATTGGAGGTGCATACAAGGTCATAAACATAACTTCCAAATCATCATATTATGAAATTGACTGGGCAGAAAGAGACATGTACCATTCATAGGTCGGGCCTATCAACATTTGCAAAAAAACTCTTACCATTACATCATCATGGTCTATTAAACGAATTTCACACATAGCCAAGAATTGGTCCATATGTCTCTTTGGGTCCATTACTCTATCTCCTGAACATATTGGTAGGACTCCTTGAGGAAGAGTAGGTAATTGATGTTGTTCTCCATGAAGATTTAATGGCATATTTCTAGCCCTTCTTTGTGGGATTCTATTTCTATCATTTCTTTCTTCTCTATTAATCTCAAGAACATCATTTCTTTCCTCCCTATCACCCATTGCTTGAGTTTCTTTTTTCTCGGTCTTAGAACTTTGTTCAACTTCAAAAATTTCAATTTGTTTACTCTTACTTCTTGTTATCGACCCTTTGTATGTTTCCAGTCTTTTCTTAATTTTCAACTCTTTGTCTTCACGACCAAGAGTCTCCCACGATATTTCTAATTCTTCTCTGGTTCTATCTGTCCTTACTGTTAAGTTGTATAACTGGTGCAATATTCTCTGTTGATTTCTTAGACCAATTTTCAATTTTGGTTGACTCTTGATCCAGAATCGGATCTAGGAGCTTGATAGGGCTCATAAAGGCCTAAAAATCAAAGTTCTCATATTGGCTTCAAAATGGATGTGTGCGTAGGACTTGTTGATACAAACCCAACACAACTTGAACGGGCTCAAACATACGTCGTATGCTCCTGATATCACATTCTGTTCGTTTCGCCAAACAGGCAAAAAAAATGCTGACTGTACAGTTCGTACAGTGCCACGTGGCAACTGACTGTACAGGTCGTACGACCGTACAACTAACATGGTAGCATAGTTGGCACATACGTGGTAGATTTCGTACATCTAATGTGGAAGCCTTTGGAGGCCACACGTGGCAGGCACAATTGGCAGGTTGAATGGGTGTATGGACGCTGATAGGACAGGTGGACCAATCTAGGGGTGACATGTGTCACCACTACAAGGGTGACATGTGGCATGGTACAAAATGATGACAGGGCATGTGATGTGATCGTCGGACAAATCCTCGTTTGACACGTGGCAGTAGACTAGCATATGAAGTGGTGCCACGTGGCCCAGATGTGGGCTGCCACGTGGCACCCAGTGGTTGGTTTGTTGGCAAAATTGTTTTGGTCTCCATGAGGATCGAACTCATGACCTCTATCCGAGCTAAGTCTTGGTAGAGTTGGGCTGCCCATAGATTGTTATTACCAACTATAACAAAATATTTATATTTAAATTTGACAAAGAATAAGGGCGGAGGAGGTTAGGGTTGGGGTCTAGCCCCCAGCCTCGGTTATATGATACCACACGAACAACAACAAAGATTCTAGGCGTTTAAATCCGGGATAAGCCACAGGCGTGGGGGCCATGCTCCATGGTTGCAACAATTACCATATGAGCCAGTTCCAAACACTATTGCAGATTATGGTTAAGCCCTCGATTTTGGGGATTCCACCATTGATTGCGCCATGTGACTTGGTATTTCAGATCAAGTGGTATCAGAGCTAGTTGACATTTGGATTTGAGTTTTGCATGTTAACCATGGAAAAGCTACATCATGGTGAAGGTGAGCTTGTTGATGAGAATCCATTGATTGGATTGAGAAAGAGAACTTCTCAAAGCGAGAAGATGGCATCAGAAGAGGGACTTTCTCAGGATGAGAAAGAGTTTCAAAAAAACTTTCTTCGCCATGTTGGAGATGATGAAGGTTTTGTATGAGGATTACTTGGAATGTAAAAGACCAAATCTGGGTGAATCTTCAAAGGGAAAAAGTGAAGAGGGAGAGGATCCTCCTCAAATTCCTCCTTCACCTCCATCATCACCTCCTCCTCCTTCTTCTTCTTCTTCAAGTTCAAGTTCTAAATCTAATGCAAAGAAACATGTTCAGAAACATAAGAATGATATGCCATTATTAAAACTTGATGTTAAATTCGAATTACCCATATATGATGGTGAAGTTAATGCAGAGAGACTTGAAAATTGGATCAGACAGATGGAGGTTTACTGCAGTGTGAAATAGATCAAGGATGAGGCCACACAAATCAAGTTGGCATCTCTGAGACTTGCAGTCACCGCACTCATCTGGTGGAAAAGCAAGTTGCAAAACAAAACGTGACAAGTGGGTAATGTATTTCCATCATGGAAAAGTTTCATTTCTTCACTTAGAAAGCAATTCTATCCTTTGGGTTATAAAGAGAAAGCATTAATTGAATGACAAGCTTTAAAACTAAGAAAAGGACAAACAATGCAAGAATACACAGATGGCTTTCGAAAAATGGATGTTAGATATTCCTTTACATACCCAAGAAACTATTATGAAGTATATAGGAGGTTTACCTGCACAAATTAGAAAAATTGTATTCATGTTTGGACCAACTGATCTTGATGAGGTTTCTGTTCAAGCGACATACATTGAAGCAGGGAAAACAAGTGTTGGAGTATCAGAGGAATCGTCTTCAAGGAAAGAGGACAAGAGGAAGTGGAATGGCAAGAAGTCAAATGCAGTGACGAGAAAATAAGAGAAGCCCTCTTTCAAGCATTGCAAGAAAGAGGGGCATGATGAGGACCGTTGTTGGAAGTTGCACCCCAAGAAGAGGCCAAAGTGGTTCAAGGAAAAGAAAGGGAGGAAAACAGTTGCAACAACAACACGACCCATAGACTTGGGATCGGATTCAGGTGATGAATCAAAGGTCTCATTGGTTGGTATGACAGGTAAAATTGGTGAAGGAATTGATTTTAGAAGTAACTTGTTTCAAATAAGGGTCATCATGCGACACACTAAGGTTGATACATTAATCGATAGTGGATCTCAATCTAACCTAATTTTAGAAGAATTGGTTAAGCAATTGGGGTTAAAAACACATATGCATCATAAGCCCTACACACTTAAATGGATAAGCAACCATCATCAAATGCACATAACAAATGCACATAACAAAGAAGTGCACAATCAAATTTGCTATTTCATCTAAGTATGTGGATGAGGTAACATGTGGTGTAGTGCCACTAAGTGAATGTGGAATGGTCTTAGGTAGTCCATACTTATATGATCGTAAAACAATCTTCTACAGAACAAAGAATCGATATCAGTTAACCAAAGGAGGTCAAGATTATGTGGTTCATGCTCATTATGTAAAGGCAAATAAAACTCTTCAAACAATGGAACAATTAAAGAAGGAAATTCAAGCAAGCAACAAACCTATAATTGTTTCAAATCAAGTAATCAATCTTAAGCAAGAACAAGAGATGATTGTTGAATGGAAAATCAATCGCAGTTTTCTTCAAGATAAGCTCATGTCATGCAAATATTACAAGTATATCAACTCATTTGCAGTCATATTTTTGATGCTATCATTAGTAATGCTGTATACAAGGATGATAGTGGCTTCAGTAATATTTGACAACGTTCAAATGGCTAACAATATGCTGTTAGTTGTCATGATTGTGTTACAGTTGATCTTGATAAGACGAGTGCACAGGACAGAGTTCAGAGGCAGAGGACAAGCTGAGTGGCCTATCCCGAGCTTGTTGACTGGTCAATAACCTTTTGGGGACCAAAAGGTCCTTTAGTGGGGAGGTGTGATCCAGAATCGGATCCAAGAGCTTCTTGATAGGGCTCAGAAAGGCCTAAAAATAAAAGTTCTCAGAATGGCTTCAAAACTGACATGTACATAGGCCTCGTCGATACGAACCCAAGGCAACTTGAACGGGCTCAAATAGACATCATATGCTCCTGATATCGTGTTCTGTTCGTTTCGCCAAACATGCAAAAAAAATGTTGACTGTACAGTCCGTACAGTGCCACGTGGCAACTGACTGTACAGGCCGTATAGATGTACAACTGACATGGCAAATTATGGAGGTGACACATGGCAGGCACAGTTGGAAATTTGACTGAACATACGGATGTTGACAGGATAGGTGGACCAATCTAGGGGTGACACATGTCACCACTCCAAGGGTGACACGTGGCATGCCCGTACAGTGACACGTGGCACGGTACGAAATGATGACAGGGCAGGTGATGTGATCGTCAGACAAATCCTTGTTTGACATGTGGTAGTGTACTCACGTATGAAGCAGTGCTAAGTGGCCCAGACGTGGGCTGCCAAGTGGCACCCAGTGGTTGGTTCATTGGCAAAATTGTTTTGGTCTCCATGAGAATCGAACTTATGACCTTTGTCTGGGCTAAGTCTTGGCAGAGATGGGCTAGCCGGGCCGCCCACGGATGGTGCTTACCAACTATCACAAAATATTTATATTTAAATTTGACAAAGAATAAGGGCGGAGGAGTTTAGGGCTGGGGTCTAGCCCCCAGCCCCGGTTATATTCTACCACACGAACAACAACCAAGCTTCTAGGCATTTAACTCTGGGATAAGCCACGGGCCACGGTTCCAACAGTTACCATATGACCCGGTTCCAAACACTATTGTGGATTATGGTTAAGCCCTCGATTTCGGGGATTCCACCATTGATTGCGCCATGTGACCTGGTATATCGGAGGAGGGGCCAACGCACAACCCCTAGGGGCTGGTGCTTGGCCATATGACTTCATATGACCTTGAAAAGGGGGCACACGCCCAATACAGAGGGTCTTAGCCCATATTTTTGGATAAAGTGGGTCTTCTAACTTTGGGTTATGGATTTTTATTGATTTTATAGGCAGATTTGATGGATTTTGGCCAATATTGGGGGATATTGGGCCCTTTTTGAGGCTAGATCTTGGGAGGAAGTTGGGATATGATGACCAAATTCAGGCCTATATAAACCAAGCCTTCTTGAGGCCATGGGAGGAGATTCAAGGCAGGTTTATGCTGAATATTTTCCAAGCCAAAGCCATTTTTATGCAGGGAAGTTGTTGAGGAGCGCACCTTTGCGGACCATTTCTGGGAGCTCCGGTCATCCGATTTGAGTGTCATTTCTTCTGTTGGGTTCTTGAGATCTGGTAGAACAAGACCAAATCAGTTTTGTAACCTTTTGGCATTGTTGTAATGTACGTATTGAGATTTGATCAGAAATAAGAAAGCCTCACCCATTGAGACAAAGGCCCGGAGACATAGGCGAGATTGCCGAACTCCGTTATCACATTGGTGTTATGGTTTGCTGTTGTTTTATGATTCATTTCAGTTCTGCATATGTTTATAATGCTGTTATATATTCTCATATCTTCTTCCTCTTTCATTAAGCTTCCTAATTGGTTAATCAATACATGCATAATAACTCAACCATAGTCGTGTAAAAGATCTTTTCGGATCAACTCTGGTCAGGTTAAGTCATTAGATTTTGGTCTACAAAACCCTCCTTTTGCTCTCCCTAGTATGGTCACCAAAAATGTTGATCTCAAAGACTATTTTACAGGCTTATGGTCAATCTCATGAGGATATGAATCCCCTTGCATTTTTAGAGAGGCGGTACTCCTATTTTTCTTATAAACTTATAACAAAATCTAAAAAGAACCAAATTTTGTAAACGCTAACATTCTTATTCAAAACAATATTTGGAATATGGCTAGATACCCTTAAAAAAAGAAAACAAATATATAGAATATCTACAACGTGGATAAAACAAATAAGCATGATAAATAAAAGGTTGACATTTCCATCACAAAATTTATCAAGACAGTAAAATATATCCACAATAAAATAAAATAGGCAATAAATATGGACGACATAGATAAGAGAACTTTAAATGATCATTCCATTAAACACCAAAAATATTATGATGGATAAAACATTTGGAAACTGAAGCTTCAAATCAAAGTCTTTGAGAATACAATAATGTAGTATCCCAAGTAGTTCTCTCGAAGTCTCAAAAATAATATAAGTCTTTAAATACAAATTTATTGTCTTTAAAGAAAAAGTACGTGTTCGCTCTTCAAAGAGGACTGGGATTGGCTCCCGCAGACCATAAAATGAAAAGACCTAGAAGATGAGAGAAAAACAGTCAAGGGTCAACCTAGTTTTCATAGAATACTAGGAAATAAAGGCAGCATGACAAATGACTATAGAGGAAAAGACAGAAAAGGGGAAGAAGGTTGTTTCTTGACTCACTGTGATGGAAAGTACCTGTAACCTTTACTTCCTTGCAATTGATTCCTTTGTAGGTGTATGTTGTGGTTGAGGTGGCATAATTGTTGTAATTGCTTCTTGATTTTCCGGTTCAATAATTTTGATTAATGCATTTTTATGGCACTCCTCAATCATGTATTCCATTAAATATGCTACGGTAATTTCATGCTTAATTTTAATTTCATCTGACCCCTCATCTGATGTTTTTTTGGTCTCCATTCCACTAGTTTTGTTCTTCATCCTCGATGGAGTGCTTCTTTGGGATGTTGTTGGAAAATTAGGTATTTGATTTGTCACTTCCATATCGTGTTGTATGTGTCCTTCATTGGTGTTATTTATTTCTCATGTTTCATTTGAAACTTGGTAGGCCACTATTTCATGGAGATCTAAATTATCTTTGCCACCCTCCTGAAACTGTTCAATTTTGGTGAAATTTGAAGAGTACCCAACTAATTCCATATGTGTAGTAAATTTATTGTCTGGGTCAAAACCCTCAACAAATTTAGCTTCCTTCAAGCCTGAGTTGTTCATGGTGTCCTACCAATTCATTAAGGTGGGTTATATGCTTAACAATAAATTTCCCAATTTTTCATGGTAGGGGTATGAATTGATTTTTCGTCTTATCACAAAAGAAGTGGGCCCAAGTCTTATATTGTTTGCACATTTCTCTGACAAAGAGTTTATCTGATACATAGAATGGTAAAAGGAAAGGATTCTCCTTACTACCAAACAATCTAATCACTGTAAATTCTTCGAACATTTCATAAGCTCCTTTTCCAGAGAGAAAGGTAGCTACTTCTAGGGATAATCTCGATGTATTATTACCAAAAATCAACTTTTTGAATTCTGAAATGAAGTTTTTATGAACTGAGTAAAAGTTGTATTGAGCTTTATGTATGTATAGGACCGAATACCACGCATAAACTGGCTCCAATTTAAAATCAACATGTTTTACCCTTGGCAAGTCTTCAAACACATGGCCACAAGTGATGGAGAATATGAGGTAAGAAGTCATATAAAATTTTTGAGTCTTTTTGAGGTTATTCAATTGGAAAGAACTTTCACTTGAGACAAGATAACCCCAATCAATAATGGCTTTTTCATGCAAAGCATAGTGCAAGGCATATATGACATTACTTGCTATAAACATTGTATATTCCATACCAACAATGTGGGTGAAAATCCATGCAAATTATCTATATGGGTTTTTAATTGAAGTTACAACAATCCTAGAAGTTCTAGGGTTACTGGTTGGGTCCTACAAGTAATTTCTTAGAAACCTATTTCCTCCTTTATGTTGCTTCAAAATTTCATCAACCTCTTCATTCTTGAAGAACATGGTATGTGCAGGGAGTCATAACATTTTGGAGAATATCGAAGGAGTTATAGAAATGGGTTGATGGCGTTGTAGTTGAATTATTCTCCATTCAGAGATGAAGTTGTCTGCACACCATTGAACAATCTCTTTAAAGTTTGTCACTTTCGAAACACAACCTGCTAATTCTATTCTTGAGGTCCAGATTAAGTTCACTTTCTTCTCGGTTGGGGAAAGAGATTTGTACAAGTGGTAGTTGATATGGTGGGGGCAATAAATGTGATGGGAAGTGGTGATGTGATATCATGAGGAGTGGAAAGTGTTAAGTATGAAGGTGAAAAATGAGAAATGGGAAGTGTAAAATGTATGACACAAAAATGAGGACTTGCATACCTGTGAACTTGTGAATGCAAATATGAGGAAGGGTGAGGAGGTCTATATTGGAATTGAAAATATGTTTAAGTGTTTTGAATAGTTGCGGACTTACAGACTTACAGACCTAGGAACTCAAGTAAAATATTAATGGGAAGTGCATAATTATACATCCGCTTTGGTGAAAATTGACTAAGTGTCGAAAAAGTGAAAAATGTGTAATTCGAAGAACGAAAAGGGGAGAAGTGCATTTTGGTGAATACGAGGTTGCGTACCTGCGGAGTTGGGAACTCAAGAAAGTTTGACGAATGATATGCAACTCTGCATCCACATTTTTGAAATGTGACTAAGTATAAAAAAGTGAAAGTGCATTAAGAAATATACAGAGGTTAAAGGTACAAAATGTAGGAAGCATGAATGCGGACCTACGGTTTGATGGATCTACAAACCTGTGGAATTGAGACTTTCTTTACCCACACTCTGCATTGTTTGAAAAATGACTAAGTGTTTGAAAAAAAATTATAGGAGAGAAAAGAAAAGAAAAAAACGAAGGAAAATAAACATGAATAACAGGTAAGGAAAGTCCTATGGATGGTTAGATGAAAACACCAAGTTGATAAAGAATATGAATCAACAATATGGCAAATGATTGTAGAAGAAGAAATGGAAAGGCCAAGAATAAGGTTTCTACATGACTTACTATGATGGAAATCTTGGAACCTTTTGAATGTCTGGAAACTTGGTCAATACCGAGGGGGGGGGTGAATCAATATTGGTTAATTATTTAAACTTTTAATAATTTTAACTTACTGACAATAATTGATCAACAAGAATAAACTTGAATATAAAATCAATACAATAATACAAGTTACAATAATGATCCAGAGACACCAATCTCCTTGTTCAGGGCTTCAACACTAGGAAGTACCAACTCCCTTGTTTTAGGGCACCAACCCTAGGAAGCACCAACTCCTTTGTTTAGGGAACCAACCCTAGGAAGTACCAATTCCCTTTTTTAGGGCACCAAACCTAGGAAGCACCAACTTCGTGTCTTCAAACTTTAATCAGTAAAGGACATTAGTCCTTCCTTGCTCCACCCTTCCACCCTTGTTACATAAGTATCTTGTCTTTCTTCCTTGGACTCTGCTATGCCTTTATATCTTCTATGTAATACCCACATAGACACTTTCCTTTCATCTTGTTTGTCTGCTTATATACTTCCCAAAAGGTATAAGGTTGAACCATTGTGTCTTGAAACATTGCACCCCTTCATTTAATTAACACACATGGTGATTTCATTAATTGATTTTCGTACACAAAATTAGACATTGATTTCATACGAAGATTTTGGAGTGTTGGAAATGAATTTTTACAATTCTATGACATGGGTTTTGTGCATAACATGCCCAATTAGCCAACAAAGAATAACTTTCCCCAGAACATGTGCTAGGTGGTCGATACAAGTGGTTCTTTGAAAGCAACTTGCCTAGATTTTCCTTTTGTCATCGAATGCTAGATCGACTTCAACGCATTTTACCTTTTCATGAATGTCTAAATAAACCTCCACATATATCCTTTGTTGGTGACTATTTAAACTCAAATTATACAGATTTTACTTGATGGTGGATATTAAAATCAATTCCCTCTCAACTGCTAGTCACTAAAGATTCAACTTGGTCTTCACCCTTTTTCATATTTGCTTCCCCATTAGACCGAAAAACATCTTTTTGGTTGACTCAACTAGGAGAAATTTCGACTTGAGTATTTTGATTCTAGTCCACTCAACTTACTTCAGCCTCGACCCGACTTGTATTTCCCAATTTAAGTTTTCTTCGACTTCGACCTTTATATTACTTCATTCTTGGACCGACTTGACTAAGAAGAAAACCAACTTGAGAGATTCAACTTTGGTCATCCTGACTTTCTTTATCCGACTTGAATTTCCCGACTCAATTTTCATTCAACTTTGACCTTCAAGGTAATTTACTTCACTTCTACTTGGACTAACTCGACTTAGAAGAAAACCGACTTGTGTAATTCGACTTTGGTCATCCTGACTTGCTTCGGTTTTGACTTTGACTTCGGCTTCGATCTTCAACTTCTTCGATTTCGAATTCTTCTACTTATCCGTCTTCGACCTTCGAATTCTTCAACCTCTTCGATTTCTACCCCCGATTTCTTTGACTTCAACCTTCGAATTTTTCAACTTCTTCAACTTCTTGTTGAGATGTTTATACCAGACTTCTTGAATCTGTGACTATACTGATGCCCATACTAATCTTATTTGACATCAATGCCAACACTATAACATCATGTCCAACAATCTTATTTATGATTTGTATGCATCCATATTGGATTCTCCATTTACCCTTTTTATCTGGACAATTTCTTCACAGTTTCTTTTTGTGCAAGGATGTTAATGAGACAATCCACCATAAACTATACTACCATTAAGGTGATTTCATCAACCTCATACAATATAGGATTAGTGCATCAAGCTCGTACAATATATTGGTCAATATTATCTTTCTATTGATATTCAAGTCAACTTCATAACATTATGTCCAATATTGACAATGCTTAACATTCAAGTCATCTTCATAACATTATGTCCAATATTGACAATGCTTCTCAAACCAATCAATCAATGATACTTCACCTATCTATCAAGGTTGACATTAATGACAACCAAATTGTCAAAAATCTCCCCATGTGTTATTAATGGCAACCTAATAAAACAATCTTACTCCCACTGTGAATGTATTATGTATTTTGATTTATTTGAGCTGAATTTGTTTTACTCTTTATCTCTCCCCCTTTGACAACGATGACAAAGGGAATATTTCTCTTCTCCCCCTGAGATGATGCTCCTCCTAAGGTGATGCTTCCCCTATTTTTGTGCCATTTGTTTTGGACTTTGTTTTATTGTTTATCTCTCCCCCTTTCTCAACACATGTCACATTAATGCTTCTATCATAGTCATTTGATTCTGTAGTAACCAACTTCAACTTCTACCTTCTTAGAAACACAATTAAATTGGTCATAGTATCTTCTGATGTAGTAATACCTTAGATACTTGAGACATGTTTTAGTTTTGCCATGATACTTTAAACTATAGTCCTCTTCTGACCATGGCGCTACAATGATGCACTGTATATGTTTTAGTTATGTTTCCCTTTATCTTCCTTCAAGAGTGTGGAAATATTATACAAATGTTGCTCAAGGACTATCATTATTTTCTTTTAGACTGCTCCCAATTTCTTCATGATGCTAGTCATATATTCATCCATTTGTAACCCAAGAGCATCTTTATTAATTTCTCATTCTTTTGAGAATACCTCATTGGGTCTGGATCATATCATACTTTAGTAGCATCTATAGCATTAGTACTTACTCCAAATCATACTGCACATTCCTTGCTCATTCCTTTGTCTTGTCAACTTCAAGTTTTAGATATACAAACAATGATGGAATTTTGATTGTTTTTTTGCCACATTTATGATTTCCCTCAGCCAAGAGTAACATTTTATATTCGTCAATACTCATAAGGTAATCACTAGGAACAACCTTAAGTCTTCCTTGAATCCTCCTTCCTTTCTTCTGTCATATTTTCTGTTGAGGAGGAGCTTCAGTAGATCATAAAAATAGCATTGGAAAACTTCTAAGATCATCATCACTCAATTCTTCTGGTTGCTCTACTATTGAAGATTCATCATCATCATCACTATTTTGTGTAACAAAAACTTCTTCATCTTCTTCTTTAGAATTTTCTTTTTCCATTTTTCTTTCATTGGCTAGTGGACTATTGATTTGCAGGAATTCATCAAGAACTACAATTGTGTCATAGTCTTCTTTAGGAACTCTCCTTTCTTGAGCTTGATTCACTTTATATGCAAAACTTTGATTTTTATATTCCTTATTATAAGATTTACCCACCATTCTCCCATTATTAACTTCATCACTTTCAGGTGCAATATATTCATCATATTTCTTGCTTTGTACTTCATATTTTCTTTTCCATATCTTCTTATTCTGTTTGTTAGGGTTTCCTATCTTCAAGGATTACATTGGTAATCTACATTCACTGGATTTTTGGCCATAATTGTTGCACCTTTGGCATTCAACATTGAGATTTTGTAAAGGAGAGAAAGAGTTGTAGTTTCGTTTCTCTGTATTAAACTTCTTGATTCTTTGGATATTCCTTGGATTGTACTTTCCATAGGCTTTACAATGTACTACTTTGTCTAGAAAATTATTGCAAGAATAACAATGGCCAAGGAAGATATGTTGATATATGTTATAGGGATTTATTCTGGTGATTGTATTCTTCTTGCCATCTCTTTCTTTAGTAAGGGGTGTTGATTTTTTTTTATTTGGGACAATCTACAATGACATCATCCTTGCCTTATTATCTTCTCTTCTTAAGGATATTTTAAGAGCAGTTGCATAACTGATTTTTATTTTGACAAATCCTTGTGATGTAGAAGTTGATTCTTGGGTGTATCCCAAACCAGTGTTGTTGTTTGGTGACCTCTGACTACTGAGAATTTCATCCAATATTTTTGAATTGTTTTCAAATTTTGATCCCTTCTTTTCTTTCTCAAGTTCACCTTTTAGCAACTCAATCTCAACTTCTAGCTTCTCACATACTTGTTCTCTATCATTGAGTTGATTTAAAATGACTTCTTCAATTCTTTTAGCTTCTAGGAGTTGAGACTTCAAATCACTGATTATCTGCTCTGATCCTTTGATGGTTCTTGATGCATCTACTTCTGTTGATTGATGTGCTTCTTCAAACTCTTGAAGTTGTTCCCTTAGTAGCTTGTTCTTCATTTTATACTTTCTTATTTCCTCTAGAACACTGATCAACTATGCTTCTAGGTCTTCTTCTCCTTCAAATTCAGAGTTTTTTTCATCATCTACAACATTATCTTGAGTTTTCTTTCCCATAAATAGAAGCTCTAAATATTAATCTTCACTTTTTTCAGAAGAGTTGTTGTCCTCCTTGGTGTAGAGATTCTTCTTCTGTTTGCAGTATTTATTTTTGTTCTTTTTCTTACCCTTCTTATGTTCTTTATGATTATGAATTTCTTCATCATCACTATCCTCCTGCTTGGGTTATGGACAATTGTTAGCAAAGTGTCCAACTTTGCCACTGTTGAAGCATATCAAAGGAAACTTTCCCTTGTATTTACCAATCCATTTCTCAAGTTTCTTCATTAAGTTATCTGATAAGTATTCATTAGGTACCTGCTCCTGCTTCTTCCTGGATTTTGATGCCTTGAAGGCAGTTTCTCCTTTTGTCGTTTTTTCTTGTCATGTTCTCATCTCATATGCTATAAGGATCCCATGTAGTTCATCTACTGTGAGCTTATCAATATCTGGTCTATCTTCAAGGGTAGAAATTTTGGCATCATACCTCATAGGGAATGATCTCAAGATATTTTGGAAAAATGGTTTGTCTTTGAGTTCTTCCCCTAATGCTCTGATTGAATTGAGAATTTCATCAACTCTTTGAAGATATTCAACTATGTCTTCTTCCTCCTTCATTTTCAAATTTTCAAACTGAGTTCCATAGGTTTGCAGTTTTTCTTCCTTACTCTCTTGTCTCCTTCATATATGACCTTCAATTTGTCCCAGATCTCTTTTGTTGACTTACGATGCATTACCTTTATAAATATAGGATTGGTAAATCCTCCTAGAATAACATTGACTAGTCTTGAATTGTCATTGTATAACTTTTTTGCAACAATATCAATAGGTGGGGTAGATGGTGCAATATAATCATTTTCAATAGCTTGACAAACATCACATCAAAGGGCCACGAGATAACTTTTCATTATCACACTCCATAATGCATAATTATTCCCTTTGAATAGAGGTGCTTTGTTGGAAGACATACCCTCTTGTTGATCCATTTCTTCAGAATCTACCTTACAGTTGTTAGACTGTGCAGAAGGCACCCGCTCTGATACCAATTGTTGGAAACTTGGTCAATATTGAGAGGGGGGGGGGGGTGAATCAATATTGGCCAATTATTTAAACTTTTAATAAGTTTAACTTATTAAAAATAATTGATCAACAACAGTAAACTTGAATATAAAATCAATAAAATAATACAAGTTACAATAATGGTTGGGAGACACCAATATCTTTGTTCAGGGCTTCAACCCTAGGAAGCACCAAATCCCTTGTTTTAGGGCACCAACTCCTTTGTTTAGGACACCAACCCTATGCAGTACCAACTCCCTTATTTAGGGCACCAACCCTAGGAAACACCAACTTCCTATCGTCAAACTTTAATCAGTAAAGAACATTAGTCCTTCCTTGCTCCACCCTTCCACCCTCATTACATAAGTATCTTGTCTTTCTTCCTTGGACTCTATTTTGCCTTTATATATTCTATGTAAAACCCACAAAGACAATCTCCTTTCATCTTGCTTGTCTACTTATATACTTTCCAAAAGGTATACGGTTAAACCATTATGTCTTTTAGTAATGAAACATTGCACCCCTTCATTTAATTAACACAAATGGTGATTTCACTAATTGATTTCCATACACAAAATTAGACATTGATTTCGTATGAAGATTATGGAGTGATGGAAACGAACTTTACAATTCTATGACATTGGTTTTGTGCATAGCATGCCCAATTAGCCGATGCCTAAGAATTTTCCTAAGAACATGTGCGAGGTGGCCGATACAGGTGGTTCTTTGAAAACAACTTGCCTAGATTTTCCTTTCGTCGTCGGATGCTAGATCGACTTTAGTGCATTTTACCTTTTCATGAATGTCTAAATCGACCTCCACATATCTCCTTTGTTGGTGAATATTTAAACTCAAATTGTAAACATTTTACTTTATGGTGGATATTAAAATTAGTGCCCTCTCAGCTACTAGTCACTAAAGATTCGACTTGGTCTTCACCCTTTTTCGTATTTGCTTCCTCATTCGACCGACAAACATATTTTTGGTTTACTCAACTAGGAGAAATTTCGACTTGAGTATTTCAATTATGGTCCACCCAACTTGCTTCAACCTTGACCTGACTTGTATTTCCCAATTTAAGTATGCTTCGACTTCGACTTCGACCATTAGATTACTTCATTCTTGAACCGACTCGACTAAGAAGAAAACCGACTTGAGAGATTCGACTTTGGTCGTCTTGACTTTCTTTGGCCGACTTGAATTTCCCAACTCAATTTTCTTTCGACTTCGAACTTCGGGGTAATTTATTTCACTTCTACTCAGACTGACTCGACTTAGAAGAAAATCGACTTGTGTAATTTGACTTTGGTCGTCCTGACTTGCTTTGGTTTGACTTCGACTTCAGCTTTGATCTTCAACTTCTTCTACTTATCTGACTTCGACCTTCGACTTCTTCGACCTCTTCGATTTCAAGCCCCAATTTATTTGACTTCGAACTTCAACTTTTTCAACTTCTTGTTGAGATGTTTATACCAGACTTCTTAACTCTATGACTATACTGATGCCCATACTAATCTTATTTGACATCAATGCCAACACTATAACATCATGTCCAACATTCTTGTTTGTGATTTGTGTGCATTCATATTGGATTCTCCATTTACCCTTTTTATTTGGAAAATTTCTTCACAGTTTCTTTTTGTGCATGGATGTTAATGACACAATCCACCATAAACTATATTGCCATTAGGGTGATTTCATCAACCTCATACAATATAGGATGAGTGCATCAAGCTCATATAATATATTAGTGAATATTATATTTCTATTGATATTCAAGTCAAATTCATAACATTATGTCCAATATTGAAAATGCTTGGCATTCAAGTCTTCATCATAACATTATGTCCAATATTGATAGTGATTCTCAAACCAATCAATCAATGATACTTCACCTATCTATCAAGGTTGACATCAATGACAACCAAATTGTCAACAATATAAAAAAGTGAAAGTGAATTAAGAAATATACAAAGGTTAAAGGTACAAGATGTAGGAAGCGTGAATGTGGACCTACGGTTTGATGGATCTACAGACCTGGAGAATTGAGACTTTTGTTACCCCCACTCCGCATTGTTTGAAAAATGACTAAGTGTTTGAAAAAAAATTATAGGAGAGAAAAGAAAAAAAAAACGAAGGAAAAAAAAACAAGAATAATAGGTAAGGAAAGTCCTATGGGTGGTTATATGAAAATACCAAGTTGATAAATAATACAAATCAACAATATGACAAATGATTGTAGAAGAAGAAATGGCAAGGGCAAGAATAAGGTCGCTACATGACTTACTGTGATGGAAATATTTGAACCTTTTGAATGTCTCTTACATCTCATTTTATAGTCTTCTTTTCGTCTCCTTGAAACTTATTTTCAATTAGGGTTTTATTTTTCCTCTTTGTGAGCTTAGATATGCATGCCATCAATTGGGACCCACTTTAGAATCTCATGAATTTCTTTAAATAGATAAATTTATGAAAATAATTTGTTTTTAAGACTGAAATTAGTCTTGAACCTAATTTAATTTTTAGGGCCTAATAACTAATATTTCAGCCATTGAAACCACTTCCAATGTGTTCTTCATCTCTTTATCTTTTGGACAAGCTCTCGTTTTCTCAAATCAGACATTGGGATCAAAAGTTATGAGCTCTGAAAGATGGAGACTTAGGCACCATTGATCTGTCCTTGTGAAATTTGGGCCTTTGATTTGAAAATTCAATTTTATTTATCCCCATAGGTATTGTAGGATGCTTCTCATGACTTATTTATAGGGAAATTTCATCTCCATGTTATTTGTGAATGAAGTAGAGAGAGCCGTAGAATTCTACTTAGCTTGTGTACAAAGTATCTTTTGATTGCCACATCATCACCCAATCATCATGCCATGTCACTGTCTAGTCATCTTTGTCCATCCATGTGTCACCTAGGGGTAGGTCCACATCATTGCCATGTGTCACCCAATGATAGGTCCACCTCACTACCACGTGTCATCCAGGGATAGGTCCACCTCATTTCCACATGTCATCAAGGATAGGTCCACCTCATTGCCACATGTCATCCAGGGATAGGTCCACCTCATTGTCACGTGTCATCCAAGTATAGGTCCACCTCATTTCCACGTGTCCCAATATGGTAAGTCCACGTTGGTTCCATGTGTCATTGGGAGGTGTTCCCAAGAAAAGAGGATGAAACTTAGGATAAAAAATAATGTTTAAAAATTAAATGAAGTGTTTTGGAGTTAGGGGAATTTGGAGGTAAAGGAGGTAGGTGAGGAGATAAAACTCGGTAAAAATGACTAAGAATGAGGTGAAAAAAAGGGAAATGCAAAGTGAAATATGGTGAATGCCAGATTTCGGGATTGCGAGACACGAGACATGGAAGATGAAAAAAGTAAGAAGGAGTGACTCTCGCATATGCAATGATAGAATAGACTAAGTGTAAAAGTGAGTAAAGTAATAAGATAAGTCATGCAAGGGATTGTGAGACATGAGACACGGGAAACAAAAAGGTAAGAAGGGATGACTCTCACATCCGCAGTGATAGAATAGACTAAGTGTAAACGTGAGTAAAGAAATAAGACAAGTCATGTGGGTGATAAGCATTCAAAGATAAAAAATCAACTAAGTATAGGACATAGTAAAAACCTAGTGTAAAACTCAATAAAGTGACTAAGTCATGAAGGGTGCAATTTGGGTAATGAGGAAGATTGAGGTGCAAATTGAGGGATTGCGAGTTGTGGAACCTAAGACATGGGTAAAAAAGGTAAATGAAGAGGAAGGTTATCTCACATCCACAATGGAATACTTAGTGTTAAAAAGGAGTTAAATGTGGTAAGTCATGAAAAATGACTAAGTGTTGGGGAGGTAAATCACGTAAGTATGAAAATTGAAAATGGAAATGAATTATGAAAATAATAAGTGGAAATGGAAAATGGAAAAGAATTATGAAAATAATAATGAAAATGAATAAGTGGAAATGGAAAATGGAAATGAATTATGAAAATGACTAAGTGGTGGGTATTATGAAAATTAACTAAGTGGATAATGAAAATGGAAATGGGTTAAGTATGAAATGGCTAAGTGTGGAAAATAGTTAAATATGGAAATGGTGTGGAAGATTGGAAAATGTCAAAGTATGGAGAGTAGTGAGGAAGGAGAGTAGAATGGAAAGAAGGAAAAATGGCTAAGTATGAAATGTGGATAGTAAGAAAAAGAATAAGGAAAATGGCTAAGTATGGGGTAGTAGTATAGAGATGACTAAGGAAATTGGCATATATTGGGCATATAACCCATGTTTTAGATTCCGTAAAGTGTTGAACGGAGCTGAGACATAGGGCTATTTGGTAAGAAGATATTCATAAGAAATTTCCTTCTTTTAGTATTCTTTATTTTCCTTCTCTTTTGTTTCAAAGAGAAACAATCTCTGTTAGACTTTCATGATGAAGAACAACAAAACTGAAGCTGATTGGAGACTTGTTGGGTCTTCACAATCAATAATTGAAGATTATTTGGAACTTTCGAAGCTAAAAAAAAATGGTCTCTATTTGATGGGTGAAAACACATCAACATCTTGGTAGTGCATATTTTGTATTTGTATCTACCTTTTATGAAACTAGAGAAGCTCTAGGGAGTGCTTACCAAAATCACACTCTTGAGTCATTTTGCAATTATATGATTAGAGAGCAAGATAATCTTGTGCAACTTGGAGTGATCAACACTACAGGTACATCCAACAAAGCCTTAGTGTCCCGATAGAAAGATAAATCCAAGCATCCCAAAAAGTAAACTCCTTGCCACAGCAACAAGAAAAACAAGGTTCCGAAACCCTCTCAACCAACTTCTACTCCTAATGGTGACATAGGGGGAAAATCCAAAAGTAAGAAGACTCACATGAATTGCAACTTTTGTGGACTATATGATTATGTGGAGTCTAAATGTTTTAAGAATATGGAATCCTTAGAAGCAACGATGAAGAAGCATAACATCAATATTTATTCTTCTTCATATACCTCTTCTTACTATGAACATGCACTTTTTGCTTCTAGTTTGTCCTTTAATGCAACTTCTACTTATTCTCTTGATGATTGGCTTATTGATTATGGAGCATTTTATCATATGGCTAAGGATAAAGCCATTTTTTCTTCTCTAAATGAATGTAACACCAAACAAATATTTGTTGGTGATGATAGATCTCTCAGTGTTGTAGGGCTTGGAACAATTTAGGTAGATAATGGTCATTTCAATGATGTATTATTTGTTCCAAGTCTTTCCTGCAACCTTTTATTAGTGTATCAGATCACTCATTTGGGTGAAGATAAAACTATAGAGTTTTCACCTCATCAAGTTGTAATCAAGGATTTAAAAGATCCTAAGCATGTCCTAGCAACTAAAATTGTTGATGATATTACCAGGTTGTACAAGTTTGAAAACTTTGAGTCATCATCTTTTCCATTGGTCTTTGTTTCTCATAGCGATGACTTGAGAAAACATTGGCATGAGTGGTTTGTTCATATAAACTATCGCTCATTGCAACAAATATGTAATTAACATAGAGTGATTGGTCTTCCTCTTGTTTCTTGCAAAGATGGTATTTGTGTTGGTTGTGTTCGCGATAAACATACCTCTTGGCACGCCTCGACCCCTTTGCAATTTGTTCACAATGATTTGTGTGGTTCACTTTATTTTCCTTCTTTCTCTTGGAGCAAGTACTTCTTAACTTTCATTGATTACTTCTCCAGATGCACTTGGGTTTACTTATTAAAAATTAAGAGTGAAGTTTTTGACAATTTTTTGGCCTATAAGGCCCTTGTAGAAAAACAATATGAACGTCAACTTCAATGATTAAGAATAGATAATGGAGGTGAATATGTGAATTTTTTTTTTACAACTTATTGCACTCCAAAGGGCATTCAAATGCAACATATGATTCCATATACATCACAACAAAATGGTGTTGCTAAGAGAAAGAATCACACATTAAAAGAAATGGTTAATTCTATGATCCAATCTAAAGGATTAAGTCTTCATTATTGGGCGGAAGACGTCAACTGTGAAAATTACATAGTAAATCACACTGACACAAAGGCTTTAAAAAATATAACACCAAAAGAAGCATGGACTAAAACTAAGCCAGGTGTAAGCCACTTCTGTGTATTTGGTAGTATAGCATGGGCTCACATTTCTGATGACAAAAGGAAAAATTGCATCCTCAAAGCGAGAAGTGCATTTTTGTTGGATATTTTGAATATGTCAAAGGATATTGACTTCTTCAACCTCATTCCAATGAAATTATTATTAGAAGAGATGTTAAATTTGATGAAAATCGCTTGGCCTATGAGTCACATTCGATGTTTGTGCCATCTTTAGCCTACGATCCATCTCCGACATTTGTGCCATGTTTTATTCCTATTAGGGTTTCTTCTTTAGATGATAACAATGAGGATGAAAATCCACCTCCTCATGCTCACCTTCCACCAAATGATTCCATTGAACATTAACCTACACCGGTACCATCACTTCCTAGATGGGTCTGTTCAACTCGAGAAGCAATTGGTGATCTTGTTGGTGATCCTAGAGATTAGCATTAGACACGTTCATAGTTCCAACAAGCCTCTACTCTTTTCACTTAAGTTTCAACGACTCATGATTCAAACTCGTTTGTAGAAGCTTCTGGCCATCTAGATTGGGATGCAACAATGAATGAAGAATATTGTTCCTTAATAGTGAACGATACTTGAGAACTTGTACCTCTTCTGAAAGGAAGAAAACTTGTCAGATACAAATGGGTATACAAAACTAAGTATGGATCATATGGAAGTGTTGAAAGAAACAAGGTCCAATTAGTTTCCAAAGGGTTCTCTCAAGTCGAAGACATTGACTATAATGAAACCTTTGCCCTCATATCCAAAATGAATTTCATTCGCCTTGTTCTAGCCCTTGTAGACTCACATAATTGGGAGGTCAATTAGATGGAGGTAAAACATGTCTTCTTGCATGGGGATTTGCAAGAAGAAAACTACATAGAAAAACCTCCTCGCTATGTCCAGAATGACTCTAGCCTTGTTCGCCGCCTTAAGAAATATCCTTATAGTATTAAGCAAGCTCCTTGAGCTTGGTATGCCAAAATGGACAACTTTCTTCTTGACACCAACATTTCTAGATGTCATTCTGACCCTAATGTCTATACCAAGGAAGTAGGAAGCCATCTCATAATACTTGTTCTTTATGTTGATGACCTTATCCCCACTAGTAGTGACCCTAAATTTTTAACCCATGTGAAATCAAGCCTTAAACATAAATTTGAAATCACAGACTTGTTGATTTTGTATCCTCGGGCAGGTATTCTCACATGACCCTAGGTGTTGGGCATGTGGGAATCGTCATGGGAACCACATCACACTTTTGATTTGGAGAAAACCCCCTTGGAATTGAGTGGGGCTTCATGGGTTTGATGATGGGCTTTGTGGGCTTGTGTTGGGGATTCACACCCACAAGGAAATCCTAATTTAATGTTGAATTGTGGAGGGAATTCTATGGTGACCCCTGAGGATTGTATATATAGGAGAGAAGTCATTGTGACATAACCATCACATAGAAGAATGGAGTTAGCATAAAGTGAGTCTACACTTGTGCTAGGAGGCTTGGTGATCTCAGCAAGGGGAAATTCTACAAGGTGGAAAATCCGACATTGAAGAGAGAAGCAAAGAACGTTGCACATATGGAGCGAATATTTCATACTATATGTGATTTGTAAGAGGATGAATCACGTATGTACACATGTTGTAGAAGGACGAATCACATATAGGGTATACATGGATTGTAGTGTAGAAAATAATGTATATACGCAGGTTGTTGGTGTTGGATCATGTTGTCATTGATGCCAATGGTTTGATTGATTGATGTCAAGTGATTGATTGATGTCAAAGGATTGATTTATTGATGATTTATGTAATATAATATGTATTGTCCTTGATGAGAATGCATAGATGAAGATGGATCAATGAGTTGTCATTGATACATGATGAAGA
>JASDQU010103246.1:83880-103029 GCA_032191745.1 Picea mariana | reverse complement strand
AACCTAACCCTAGGAGATGAAGCGCCAAAATTCATGTGGGCCCCGTTTGGGTAAGTTGGTGCATCAACTTCCCGGGGTCGTAACTTTTGCATACGATCTCCGTTTTAGGCGTGTGATAGCTTGTTGGAAAGGTATCGTCGAGGAGATTCATTTTGGGGGTTCAATCATGCCTTCGGCTATCATTGAGAACCTAGATCTCGAAAAAACTTCATTTAGGCCCTCAAAATGGCCCCGGAAGCGAAAACCTGCTAAAAATAGTAAATTGCCAAAATGGCCAGAAAACTGTTTTGAGCCATTTGGAAAAGGTGGGTGGCCCCCGATATCCACCTGGATCAGTGACAAAAGGAGTAGCCAGTCTAGACTACTAGAGTACAAATGAGGTGGGATATTTAGAGCTATATCTATTGTGTGCGACAGTGATGCATCCAGATGTTAGAGGATGGGATACCTCCCTCGCTAAGAGGGAGTGTTGATTTTGTAGCATCGGGAGGCATTCCCACTTATGGAGTGTCATGAGAATACCTTCCTCACTAAGAGACAGTGTTGATTTTTTTAGCTTCAAATAGGTATTCTCTCATGACCCTAGGTGTTGGGCATGTGGAAATCATTGTGGGCACCACTTCACACTTTCAGTTTGGAGAAAACCCACTTGGATTTGAGTGGGGGCTTCATGGGTTTGATGATGGGATTTGTGGGTTTGTGTTTGGGGCTTCACACCCATAAGGAAAGCCTAATTTAATATTGACTTATGGAGGGGATTCTATGGCGACCCCTAAGGATTGTATATATAGGAGAGAAGTCATTGTGACATAACCATCACATAGAATAATGGAGTTAGCATAAAGTGAGTCTACACTTGTGCTAGGAGGCTTGTTGATCTCAGCAAGGGGAAAGTCTAAAAGGTGGTGAACTTGACCTTGAAGAGATAAGCGAATAAGGTAACACATGTGGAGTGAATATTTCATACTATACATGGTTTGTAGGAGGAAGAAGCACGTATGTACATTGGTTGTAGAAGGACAAATCATGTATAGGGTATATGCGGATTTTAGTGGAGAAAATCGTGTATATACTTGGGTTTCTAGTAAGGTGAATCACGTATCTAATTTTATGGGAAGTTAAAGATCTGTATAGGTTGATAGGTGACATCAACAGGTCGTACAGGTGGTCTAAAACAAAATCGTAAGCATTGGAGATTTCCATAATATTGTTGAGGTTTGGTATTTTGATTTGTATGGTTATTGGAGGACAAGGTTGTCCTCATATTTAGTGACATTATATTGGCTGAGAGGACTGGTTTTTTCCTTAGTCTTGGTGACATTGAGAGGACTAGTTTTGTCCTTAGATTTGAAGGATTGGATAAAGTTACAGAAGATAATTATTGTGTCTCTTGTATATTGATGATTCATCTATGATCTTTTTTTTTTTTTTCCGCTGCATATGTTTTCAGTCAATAGTTTCAGTGTAAATTTATTCAGTGATAGTTAGATCACTAGGAAGAAATTTTCAGATCTGAAATTAGTCACATAGAGTTGCATGTGAAAATTGACAAGACTTAGTCTATTTGTAATTTCATTGGCCTCTGAGTTTTGCAAACGAAGAAAGGAATTTTCCTTTCCTAGTCTAAGTATGTTTGTGACCTTCTTCATCGCTTTCACATGGAAGATTCTAAACCAACCTCTTCACCCTTCTAGTCTGGAGCCAAACTTGTTTCCACCTATACTATTCCCGAAGTCGATGCCACTTTGTATCATCAATTAGTTGGTAGCCTCTTATATTTGACTCATACCTGTCCTGATATTTCCTTCATTATTGGTCTTGTTTCCTGATATATGTAAACACCCCATGAAAGCCATTGGGAATGTTAAGGACCTAACTTCCCTAACCCCTCATGTAGGTAGAATAATATATTTTCCATGTAATAAAGGTCAATATTAATAAGGCCTAGTAACAAGGAAGAATAAGTCAAATGTAAGAAGACCTAATAGAAGCTTCCGCTTCTAGAAGATCTTCCTCTGGATTGTTCTTATGGTAGATAGATTTAGTATAAATAAGAGTCGAGGGAATGAAATTTTTTGTCTTGAGAATTATTGTAATAGAGCGCTTCTCTACTGAAGGTTTCCCCCTCGAAGAAGCAAGTGAACATTGTTTTCTATCAATAAAAGTATTATTTTGGTGTTTTGGTTTCATCTATTGTGTTTTTCCGTTATTATTCTCTGCAGTATTTTTGTTTTCTGTTATTATAATAGATTAGGTACCTAACAAGTGGTATCAGAGCACTTTCCTTGGCATAAACTGTGGGTAATTTTTTTCCAGGGTAGAGACGTATTTCAATGTCTTAAAGCTACAATGATCTGTCGTTCAATGCATAAATCCATGGTTGGGGAAGCATACATGCAGGAACTTCAAGTGCTACTTAAGAGCACATTGTTGTCCACCCTTGTAACCCATGTTGGTACCCATTCAAGCTGTAGTGCATTAGCCAACACTTGTATACAGATTGGCCTAGATATCCTGAAGCCCTCCGTAGATAAACCGATCGGTCGCCTGACTGCTATAGTGCCACTGAGAACAACACTTAGGAAGATACTCTCTAGTACCTGGGTAATAAAGTAGTATGGCTAAGGGTATAGTCCAACCTCCTTAGTTGGTGCCCTGAGAAATTGGGTCGAGTACTATTGTTCGATCCTGCACGTATATCAGAGAGCTATAACACAGGGAAAACACTTTGTTGAGGAAAATGTATGGATTACCTTACTCAATCATTTTCAGATGTTGCCTGGCTAGGAAAAGATAGTTGGGAATGTCACCCGAGGTTTATAGCCTCAAAATATTCACTCAATCCGCAAGTATTAATTGCCAGTATTGAGGTTGATTTATAAAATATGTTGCAATATAAAATAAAATTTATAAAATCTACTAGAATGTACACAGTTTTTGCGATAAAGTAAACATGGAGATCAAAAGCGAAAAGTAACCAAGTCACGAATACGCATGTATGAGACAAAATAACCATTCAATTTTATTTCATTCTGAGATACCAAAAGTGTTTTTCTCTTTACAAAACCCCTGCGAGGGCATGGACCAAAGTCTGATTTAGAGATCTCAGATGAACACCATACAAAAAGACTCCGACAGTAAAGTAAAATTGAAATTAATAATCTGGATCAACTTGCCACAAACTGCTGCAATTTTGACTCTGTAAGATATCCTTTATCAGCCATGAAACTTAATTCACAAACATACAAGAATACATAGACTATCAAGGATGAATCAACACCTCTAAAACAAACGTCTGAAAAGTGTGGTTCACTCTTGAACCTTGCTGTCTACAATAATGCCCCGTTGTCAAGAAGATAATTAGGCTTTGAGTAAACTCAGAAATGAATGAAAACTAAAACTATCTCATGTAACTAAAGAACAAACCTTAGTCTTGTTTTCTCCTTCTTTTCTCCCCTTGTCTCTTCTTCTCATTGAGCTTTTATTCTTTCCAAATAAGTTGAAGTAGTTCAACTACTTTCTTTAGTTAAGTTGATTTAACTTAACTAATTAGTTTAGAAGAAATACATAATAATAATATAGTTAAGGGTCTTAATTAATAATAACTAGGTAGGTGGGACCCCTTGTGAATCCCGTGAATATATTCCTTTTAAATCATGAAATATAACACACAAAATACAATCATTTTGACCATATGCCACCCTTGTAACTCCCTTGAATATCTTTTAAATTATGTATTTAAATATCAACAATAATTTATATCATATCAAAAAAGAATATATATCCACATTATCCACAAAATATCAAAAATAGGGCTTGCTATCCAAAAATGTTGAAAACCATTTAACATTGTCCTCATCAATTAAATCATATAAAACATAATTTAAAAACCATATTTGCCACTTTGTGAGGCAATTTTCTTTTTTCCACTGTTGTTTCCCTTAGACTTTTCTGAAGTAGCCCGTGGTTGATTGGACCCTTGGGGTTGTATCTTGTTGATCACATGGGAGCAGTCATCCTTTAAATGAAGACTAGAAGACATAGATGTTGAGAAATCAGTGGAGGGAGAAGAAGGGGAGGCAAATGCTTTTCCTTTGTCTTGCACAGGTTGAGGAATATCAGTTTTCAATCTCTTACTGGTGTGTGACGACTGAAGTGGTGAAACAACACGAGAAATTTGGACATATGGATTGACAAGTGGTGGTAAAGGTAATGACATAGTGGGTCAACCGCGATGGTGAGAGACATGATGGTTGACAATCTCTTGTCAACCATCATTTGCAGGGACTTCGGGTTGCAAAAACACATGTGGATGAAAGAGAATGCCGAGAATATTCTAAGGAGGCTAGAAAGGGGGTATTTCTGGTTGCGGGTGCATTATCCCATGGACAACCTAATTAAAGAACCCAACTTGGAACAACCAGTTCAATTCTTGTGGGTCAACATCAAAATGGATAGAAAATCTAGGCCTTTTATGGCCTCGATTCCAATTTCCTCCGCCTTTGTTATTTCAACCATTGTCGCCTCTACTGAAAAAGCTCATCCTTTAGCAACAATTTGTCAGTAATGAAGCTCTTAATAAACCATACATGAAACTCTACTTACATCAATCAAAAGTTGGCTCCAAAATTGACACGAGATACATGCAAATCCATCCAGAACACATCGTTCATTAATTGCCATGTGAACAGGGAATGATAGGGTTCATGGGAAATATGGAGGGAGTGTAATTAGCAAAAAATGGTGGAATGATAGGGGATCAATATACGAATACTGTTCAAAAATTAACCAAACAATGAACTGTGTATAAAAATATCAAGAATATCAATCATCAACCCTTGATATGTTATCTTTCTTTCACTTCCACACAAACTTTTTCTTTTAAAATTTATATCACAGAACATGGATGCAATAAGTGAAATTAGGATCATGGAGGGAATGCAATTAGAGAAAAATGGTAGAATGATAGGGAAACTTTACGGATATTGTTCAAGTGAAAAGAAATCAAACATGCTACCTCTGATGCAATCAAAATTTATCTCTGTCCATAATTTTGAAGTTTAAACAGTATTCTGTTTCAAAAACGATAATTCAAACTGATGCCTTCTTTAACAAAATTGCTCACTAGCCTCCGAATTATTTTACATAGTAAACTATTTTATATGCTCAGAATTATTTAACCACAGTAGCCATTGTAACCATATTATCATTATATAATAGAAATGACGAACAACATCATAATCGCTACAGGAATACAACAATAGTCTTTGAGCCACGATTCATAACATCAACCCCAGTAATAATCCTTTAAATCCAACAAGGTCACACACAGTGCTCCCAAACAAACTCATATCCATCATTAATCTAACTATCGTTCAATGCAACTTCTTCTAATTTCATTCTGGGTAGTATTACTCAATTCGAGCCTCAAACATTTCGAACACATGTGCCTTTTTTTTTTAACAATAAACATAATGATTTAACCAAGAAAAATAACATTTTTTATCAGGAACACAAGCTTCAACAACTGTAATTTTCGATGAATAGGTGAGGACATACTCCTTTCCACAATTGCCAAGCAAGGGATCAACTAAACATGTTCCCATGTAACCGAGCAAGAATAATGCTCTCATCATCTTGAACTGGAGTAAGCAACGCTTTCACTGTAATGTGTAGGTTCAAGATATGTCAATGACAATAAGGGGAGAGACAGCAGGGCAATTTAAATAGAGGGTTTGGCAGTTGCACAACATAGACAACTCATTCCACATAGGTCTTATTATAATCGATCACAGATAATATAACAATAATTCACAACAATGAGATCAACTGCATGAGCTTCATATAATAGACTATAAGTTCCAAAGAATAAGTGAAACCAACACTTCCTTCAACACAACATAACAAGTGACCAATAAAAACCCATGCCCAACCAAATAGAACGAATAGTGCTCCCATCAAAATCTGGGTAAGCAATGTCAATATATCTGTATAATGTTCACCACGCAACAGTGGCAGTGAGATCATAAGAAAACATGCTAACAAATGAGGGTTTTTCTAGGACAAGCACATAAGGTTTTAGTCAATTTTCACTTAAACATCCACAAAGTCGAAATATGGCGCGGGTATACTAACCACAGAACCAACAATGTCAATCTATAGGTGGGGTATTCACAAAACCTAGAGGTAAGGCTGACTGAGATAACCCATTTCAACAAGGAGGCTAAACCCACAATATAGAACCATAGGCAAGGCAAGCTCAACCACAACTTCTACTCAACAATTCCTTGCGAACAATTACACACAACAAGGACACCGCGACCATTTGTTAATGCCAACAGTCCAGAACAACCACCATAGGAAACCAAGGATGAAACCGGAAATACACAGTTCCAAAAACATCATAACAACTTGAGAATTACACAGACCACGAGCAACCAAAGGCAACATTTGATTTAAGAGAAAACCAAATCTCATGGATGGAAAAGTAAGAAATCCCCATACCTGTAAAAGATTGTGCGAGGAGAAAAACCAAGGTTGTATATTTCCTTCACGACCGGGCAAGGCAGAGAAACAACAACTAACATAGCAAAAATGCAAGAATGACTAGGGTGGCGGGCTCGAGGGGAGTTTGAGTGACGTTCATTTACTTCACATCACTTATTCCTTCATATCTTCATTCATACCTTAGTACGAGCCAAGCCCACTAGCCATCTCACCATCCACTAACATTCAAAACCATTAATACAACTAAATATCCAAACTTGACAAATCACAATTTGCAAAGTGCATGATAGTCCAAAGTGCGCCACCCCTTGCCACTATCAATTTTTTTCACATGACAACTTGCTAGGAACACAACCAAATTGCTACTCAACCAATGTGCATACACTAGTAGCAAGGGTTGATATCACTCAATCTTTTCTATGGACAATATACAATATCAACATTAAAACTGGAGAGTAATTCTTTCACCCAAAAGGCAACATAACCATATTTCATGAGAGATAATCAAGACCATATTGTTCCTTGTTTTAATCACCCAACCATCACATATTGCCATAAACATTTTAACCATGATTTGAAGCAAAATATCTATAGAAATCTGTGTCCCAACCAAAACGTAGGAAAACATAATATAAGTGTCTCTTCTCCATCATAGTGCCATAAGTTAAACAAGGGGTCCCCACCTACTAGTATATTATTAATATAGTTAAATAATAAAGCTTGACAATCATTTGCGAGCATAGTATCCATCGTTGTGCTTTCAAGTGTCAACAAATTGGTGACTCCACAGGGAAATTGTTACGAGGGAAAAACTGTCTATGGCCAAGGGTAAACCACAATAGACATGTATGACTGCATAAATCAACTTAATTCCAACATATGCTATATAAACTAATGTGCAAGATGAGAAATAGGCCTACCTTGATCCAACGTTTGATGATGTTCCATCGTTGAGCACTTCAACCCAAAGCTTTATACCTGCAATAAGTTCTTAACAGACGAGCAAATCAAGTATATAGTAATGATATAAAGGGGTTAGCACATCGGATAGCATAATCCATTAATAAACATTACAATCATGCCCATGGATAATAATCATATATTTGTAATATACCAATAGGACGAGAAAGGAGTATTTCTATTAATAATTGATCAGCAGAAGTGACAACATTACAGACTTCCATGTCGGCATGGTTCGAAACCAAGGAATCAAGTTCCTTCCAACTGGGCCTCCACCACTTCAATCCTCCACCAAAAGTAAGCTCATAGGAGAGAGACAATGAGGTTCTCTCAACAATAGGGAAAGATCTTGGGGGCTGAACACTATGTTCAGACTAGAGGGACAAAGAGATGCAAACTCAATATGAAGTAATTTTTCCAGAGTAACTTTGCTCTCAAAGTTGAATGCTTTCTCTCTTTTTCCATAGCTTGGAATTGTGCTTTTATAGCCTTCAGAATGAAACTGAAGGGCCGAGTCGGAATGTTTCCATTATATGAAAGGCCAAGGATCAGAGATCTCTTGTCGTGACATGGAAACTCGACTTCATTTTGTATTTTCTGGCACAAATCTCGATGTACGCAGGCTGTAGTGGAGAAACCAATGTATACACATCTTGTATAGCAGATAGGGAGCGTATATGTGGAAAAATGTATATTTTTGGCTCTGGATTCATCAAAAAGGGATGACAAGTTTGCATAGGGAAATAGAAAAAGGCCCTCTGTGCCAAATAGCAATAGTGAGGCAAATCTTGCTGTAACAGAAATCTGTTTCCAATAGATTAAGAACTCAGAATGTCTGGTTTTGCAGACTAGGTGAATCGTAGATCAAAGAATTATTTACCAGAATGATTATGCAATAGGGGGAGTGAGGTGGTTTGAGGGAAAAAATGATCCGGGACTTTGGGAATAGCTCATGAAAAGTGTTACGTATGAGGGGTTTTGTTCCTGTATGCATAACATTTGATCGGTCACAGTAAAAGTGTTTCCTGTTTAAAGGAGAAAATTTTCTGGTATGCTCTTTTGAATCTCAGGGTGGAGGGAAGAAAGGGATAGCACAAAGTGGGGATGAAAACCCAATCATCTATCTAACAACAATACTGGAAGAAGAAAGCAATTTCAGTGATGTCTACAAGGAGGACATCATTATAGCTGGGTAACTTGATTTTATTGATCAACAATACTTATAGAATAACATCGTTGTGGAGAAACTGATCCAAAGTTTATTTTTGATAAACAAAAGGGAAGACCACAAAAGAAAAACAACAAAAAAATATAATACAACAGTGACTTCCATGCAGTGTTTATCTTTTAAGCTGGTTCCACATAATTTTTCAAGTGGGAACCATTGGTACTGTAGGAAAATAATTGCTCTTCCAAGTCTTTTAGAAGATAAGAATTTGCGCTCAGGACAAAAGCAATTTTGAAAGGACCAAGCCATAATTTTCAAAACTTCAAATGTCTTCCTCTGTCAGCATGGGATGAATCCCAAAGAAATACTTTCTCATTTACTTTAAATTTGATAGCTTTTGCGCTTTTGTTGAAATATTTCTTCACGGTTTGGTGTCTTCGCTTTATGTTTTCCAAGGCAAACATTCTTTGTTCCTCTAAATCTACAAATGCATTTATATTTTGAGGAACATTTGAAGAATTTAATTCTTCGATCTGTAGCATCAACCATAGAAAATAAATTTCAAGTTCAATAGGCAAAATAACTTCTTGACCATAAACGAGATGAAAGGGAGTGCAACCTGTGCTTACCTTGGTAGTAGTGCAATCTGCCCAAAGGGCATAAGTGAGGAGGGTGTGCCATTGACGAGGATTATCTTCAATGAGGCTCTTTATGATCCTAATCAGATTTTTGTTAGTAGACTTGGATTGCCCATTTCCTCGAGGGTAATAAGTTGATGAGGTGAAATGTTTGACCCCCAACTTAGCTAAAAACTGAGTCAATTTAGCGGAAATGAAAGCGGGACCGTTATCTGTAATAATTTCTAAAGGAATTCCAAATCTGGAGAAAATGTTAGTTTCATGGAAAGAAATTACCTGTTCATCCTGTGAGTGTTTAAGTGGGACAACTTCAGTCCATTTAGTGAAATAATCTGTAGCTATCAAGATAAAAACCTGCCCTGTTGAAGACGGAGGATTAATAAGACTGATAAAGTCTAGACCCTATGTAGAAAAAGGAAAATCAGGGAGGATAGGTTGCAAAGGCATGGCAAAAGACGTTCTTTCCCAACGAATGTTTGGCACTTGTCATAAGATCTTGGGAAGTTATAAGAATATCAAAAAATTGAAGGCCAATAATAACCTTTTCTGATGATTTTAAAAGCAATAGTTTTAGCAGAAAAGTGGCCACCCATGTGAATAAAAAAATCTGAAGATCCATGAGTTTCCTATAAAAATTTATGTGCTTCCTCATTATTCACACATCGAAGTAATATACCATCAGCAAACCTCCTAAACAAAAATTATCCTAAAATAATATATCTGGAAGATTCAAGACGAAGCCTTCTCCTTTGATGAGTATCTAAATCATCTGGGCATTTCTGATATTGCAAGTAATACACCAGATTTTTATGCCAGGGATGTTCAACTATAGAAAGGGTTTGAATCTCAATATAACACAGTGTTGAAAGATGATTATTTTGATCGTCAATTTCTTCACTTGCTTCAGCATGTTGAGCTAAGTGAAGGGCTAAGTCTCGTCCCTTAATTGTTTTCGAAGTCATGATGGTTAAATCATGCTCCTGGGTTTTGGCAAGCCAATGTGCAAGCTTCCCTAAAAGATAAGTTTGTGAAAGAAAAAACTTGACAGCAAGCAAAGGGACTTTTACCTGTGTGTGCTTACCTAGGACAAAGTGGCGAAATTTCTCCACAACTTTAACAAGAGAAAAAATATGTTTTTCGATATAAGAATACTTGAATTCATCATATAATAAGCTTTGAATCATTTAATCCACTAGTTTTTCGTTATTCTAATCATCACATTGTAAGAGAATGGAAAAAACTGCTTCCTCAGTGGCATTAGTGTATACGGTAAAATCCTTCTCAAAGTCAGGTTTCTCCAAAACCAGTGCGGAACTGGTTGCCTTCTCAATCCTTACGAAATCATTTTCGACGTCTTCAGTCCAAGAAAAGGAGCGATCTTTCTTTAGAAAATTATAAATTGGTTTGACCATTAAAGAAAAATTAGGAACAAACCTACTGACAAGGTTGATAATGCCCATAAAGGCTTGAACCTCCTTTTTGGAAGTGGGGCCAGGAAGGTTCAGAATAACAGTAATCCTTTCAGGATCTATGCTTATTCCTAAGTTAGAAACAATATGTCCAAGGAACTTTCCCTTGATAATGCCAAAAATAGATTTAGAAGGGTTAAAAGAAATGCCAAACTTTATGCATCGCATTAAAACTTTTATAAGATGACCACAATTATCTAAGCGGTTCTTTGAATAAATAATCAAGTCATCAAGATAAACCTAGATAATCTTATCGATTAGATCGTCAAAATCTATCTGCATAGCCCTTTGGAAGGTGGCACCTGCATTAGATAAGCCAAAAGGCATGTGTTCATAAGCAAATGTGCCCCAATGTGTAGTGAAAGTGGTTTTGTATATGTCAGTCTTTTTTACCTTGATCTGATTATAACCAGAGAAACCATCAAGTAAGGACATCATTTGTGACCGTGCAACTTGCTGCAAAATCATTTCCATGTTAGGGAGAGGAAAATGGTATTTTACACTCTCTCAATTCAATGCGTAAAAATCAACGCACAATTGGATTTGACTAGTTGTCTTTTGAACGAAGACCAAATTGGAAACCCACTCAGAATACTTAACTAGAAAAATTATACCAGCCTTCAAAAGTTTTTCCAACTCCTTCCTAATAGTATCTTCAAGTGTGGGGTTAATGGGTCTTTGTTTTTTCCTAACTGGTTTATCCCTTCCTTGATAGGAATGACATGTTTTATCAGAGCAGGATCAAAACCACAAAGATCCTCATATGACCAAGCAAAAACATCTTGAAATTCACAAAGTATCTCAATGAATTTCAACTTTTCTTCATCAGTACATTGGGCACCTATCTTAACATTCTTTGGGAAATTGGGTGTTCCAATGTTCAAGGAAATGGTTTCACCCACTTTCCTTTTTGAATCCTCTTCTTTATGCATTTCATTGTTGCCTACATCACTCAACGAAAATGAACTTTCGAGAGGAGTCAAGCCTTTCAGAATTTTGTTGTTTTCCATGGATATAATCTCCTTGGGCTTAAATGGTTCATTTTGTATGAAAGCATATATACCTTCATCATAGGGAAGACCTTCCATGACTCTACATTATCAGGAATGTGAGGGCGATATTAAGATTGAAAAGTACAATTAGGTCTTTGAGGCAGAAGTTGTCGAGTGGGAGATGCTGCAAATACAACTAACTTGTCATCCATTGAATTAAGTTCCCTTTTAACATGAGTGATGTTAAATGATAATAAGTTCAAGATAAGCATCCAAACAACTTGGGTGTAGCGTTTCATTAACTTATTGCTAGGAGAGTAGATATTACGTACAAGGTTCACAACAAGTTTAGAGTCCCCAAAAACTGTAAGGTGTCCACAAACTAAGATGAGCTTGGACCAAAGAAGTATGAGCTTGGACTAGAAGAAGTATGAGGGGGATCATATTTTCCTTTAGAAGCATAGGATTCGTTCCTAGTGTTTATGATCATGACATCTTCCGATTCTGCCCAATATAGAATAACAATGGCGGTTTCAAGCTTCTTTCCAAAGATATTATCTCTGGCATTCTTCTTAATCTTACAAGTGCTTTTTTCGTGATTTTCCTCACAAAAGTTACACCAACTGCGAGACATGATGGCTTTGGGATGAAACTTGTTTTCATTGGTATTCCTAAAATGTGTTGAGGAAGAAGATGATGCCCCAGGAGTAAGTAAAGGGACATTTCCCTTTCATTCGTATGTTATCATCCGATTTTTCATATCTTTCACAAGTTGTAGGAGGGCAGACATGTCCGTTTGTTTAACCGAGTCCCCTTGGGGAGACCCGTTCCTTCTAGCTGCTCTTCATATTCTAGACAAGTATGAGGAGCAGAACCAAGATTATTAATAAATTTTTCTTCAAGCCTATGTCGATAAGGGCAAGGTAGAGCATTATAATAATGCATAAAAGAAACTTGGTTCTAGGTGTGAATAAGTTCGGGGATTTGGTTATACAACTTGGTGAAACAAAGGTTGCAAAACTTAATAGTCTCACCGTACTTGTACACAATGTTATTATATTCCTGTAATTGTTCGGCTGGGCTCTTAGACTTCCCATAAGTGGGCTTGAACCAATAAAATAACTCTTCCCAAGTGGAAAGAATCTTGGGAGGGAGATCAAAAAATATTCCGCCGCTTTCCCTTCAAGAGAGTTGACAAATAAGCGCATGCAAGTATCATTATCATTAGCTCTGATATTGTGGCAGGAATTAGAGAATGCTACCAAGTGTTCATTTGTAGTGACCATATTATTTTCTGAAAACCTAGGTAGATGCTCTTTAAATTTTGGTAACGGATGAGTAGCAGGTGATAGGTTCAAGGGAGAGGATACGTGGCACGGGGTGGTAGTAGCATCTTCCTCGAATTTAAAAAGCCCATACTTCTTTATGATCTTAGCAGGGTTGGTAGTAGATCGGATAGGAACCTGGTGGCTATATAAAATACCAATTACTGATGAGGCTGAAGGTTGAGATGATGAGGCACCTCGAGTACCACCAGAACCACCTGCATATGCCATTTTGAAAATGATGGGTGAGGGTGAGAAGGGTGAACTAGCCGAATCACACAATGTTCTCCTTAGAGTACCTTGTTAGGTTGACAAAATGGATTTCCTCCTTCCTATTTCAATGATAGGAGTGGCTTCGGGAGACGATCCTCTTCTTCTTCTAGAGATGCGAGGATTTGAGGACATGAAAAAGAAGATCAAAAAAAGAAAAGGAAAAGAGGGCTACAACTGATTTCTAGGCTACCTTTGCCCGACCTCCCAACGTTCACGAATACTTATATCTTGTTCAATTACTTCCCACGAGTGTTCAAACATCCCGAGTATTAGAAGTTTCTAAGATAATGTTGAATAAGGTCAAGGAAATGCTAGTTTGATCTTTAAGACCGTGTTCAATATTGGGTTTCCTTGTAGAAGGTACTGTCATGAGAAAAATCAGTCAAAGAATCATAAACAAAAAGCAAAAATATTCAAAGATAATCGTGAATACAATCAATCAGAGAGATATGGAAGATCTCCCCAGTATGGCCACCAAATAAATGTTGAGGAGAAGGTATGGATTACCTTACTCAACCATTTTCAGATCTTGCATGGCTAGGACCAGATTGTTGGGAAAGATATCACCAGAGGTTTATAGCCTCAAAATATTCACTCAATCCAAAAGTATTAATTACAAGGATTGAGGCTGATTTATAAAATATGTTGCAATATAAAATAAATTTATAAAATCTACTGGAATGTACACAGATTTTGCGATAAAGTAAACATGGAGATCAAAAGCGAAAAGTAATCAAGTCACGAGTACACATGTATGAGACAGAATAAGAATTTGATTTTATTTCATTCTGAGATACCAAAAGTGTTTTTCTTTTTACAAAACCCCTATGAGGGCATGGACCAAAGTCTGATTTAGAGATCCCCAATGAACACCATAAAAAAGACTATGACAGTAAAATAAAACTGAAATTAAAAATCTAGATCATCTTGCCACAAACTACTGCCATTTTGACTCTGCAAGATATCCTTTATCAGCGATGAAACTTAATTCACAAACATACAAGAATACAAAGACTATCAAGTATGAATCAACACCTCTAAAACAAGCGTCTGAAAAGTGTGGTTCAGTCTTGAAACTTGCTGTCTACAATAAGACCCTGCTGTCAAGAAGAGAATTAGGCTTTGAATAAACTCAGAAATGAATGAAAACTGAAACTATCCCATGTAACTAAAGAGAAAACCTTAGTCTTGTTTTCTCCTTCTATTCTCCCCTTGTCTCTTATTCTCATTGAGCTTTTACTCTTTCCAAATAAGTTGAAGTAGTTCAACTACTTTCTTTAGTTAAGTTGATTTAACTTAACTAATTAGTTTAGGAGAAATAAATAATAATAATATAGTTAAGGGTCTTAATTAATAATAACACCCTTAATTAATTAATAATCTCGCTAATCACATGGGAGCAGTCATCCTTTAAATGAAGGCAGGAAGACACATATTTTGAGTAATCAATGGAGGGATAAGAAGGGGAGACAACTGCTTTTCCTTTGTCTTGCACAGGTTGGGGAATATCATTTTTCAATCTCTTACTGGCGTGTGAAGACTGAAATGGTGAAACAACATGGGGAATTTGGACATTGGGATTAATAGGTGGTGGTAAAGGTAATGGCATAGTGGGCCAACCACGATGGTGAGAGACAGGTTGGTTGACAATAACTTGCCAACCGTCATTTGCGATGACTTCGGGTTGTAAAGACACATGTGGAGGAACGAGAATGCCGAGAATATTCTAAGGAGGATGGAAAAGGGGTCTTTCAGGTCGAGGGTGAATTATCCCATGTAAAACACAATTAAAGAACCCAACTTGGAACAACTGGTTCAATTTTGTGGGTCAACGTCAAATGGATAGAAAATCTAGGCCTCCTATGGTCCCGATTCCAATTTCCACTGCCTCTGTTATTTCGACCATTGCTGCCTCTACTGAAAAATCTCATCCTGTAGCAACAATTTGTCAGTAATGAAGCTCTTAATAAACCATACATGAAACTCTGCCTACATGAATCAAAAGTTGGCTCCAAAATTGAAACGAGATACATGCAAATCTATCCATAACAAATCATTCATTAATTTCCATGTGAACAGGGAATGACAGGGTTCATGGGAAATATGGAGGGAGTGTAATTAGCAAAAAATGGTAGAATTAAAGGGAATCAATATACAAATATTGTTCAACAATTAACTAAACAATGAACTGTGTAAAAAAATATCAAGAATATCAGTCATCAACCCTTGCTATGTTATCTTTCTTTCGCTTCCACACAAACTTTTTCTTTTAAAATTTATATCATAGATCAAGGATGAAATAAGTGAAATCGGGATTGTGGAGGGAATGTAATTAGCAAAAAATGGTAGAATGACAGGGAAAATTTATGGACACTGTTCAAGTGAAAAGAAATCAAACATGCTACCTCTGGTGCAATCAAAATTTATCTCTGTTCAAAATTTTGAAGTTTAAACAATATTCCGTTTCCAAAACGATAATTCAAATTGATGCCTTCTTTAACAAAATTTCTCGCTGGCCTCCGAATTATTTTACACAGTAAATTATTTGATATGCCCATAATTTTTTAACCACAGTAACCATTGTAACCATATTATCATTATACAACTGAAATGACGAACACCATCATAATATCTATAGGAATACAACAATAGTCTTTGAGCCACGATTCATAACATCAACCCCAGTAATAATCCTTTAAATCCAACAGGGTCACACACAATGCTCCCAAACAAACTCATATCCATCATTAATCTAACCACCGTTCAATGCAACTTCTTCTAATTTCATTATGGTCAATATTACTCGATTCGAGCCTCAGACATTTCGAACACAAGTGCCTTTTTTTTTTAACAATAAACATAATGATTTAACCAAGAAAATTAACATTTGTTATCGGGAACACAAGCTTCAACAACTGTAATTTTCGATGAATAGGTGAGGAAAAAATCCTTTCCACAATTGCCAAGCAAGGGATCAACTAAACTTGTGCCCATCTAACCGAGCAAGAACAATGCTCTCATCAACTTGAACTTGAGTAAGCAACGCTTTCATTGTAATGTGTAGGGTTCGAGATATGTCAATGAAAGTAAGGGTAGAGACTATGGGGCAATTTAAACAGAGGGTTTGACAGTTGCGTAGCATATACAACTCATTCCACAGGGGCCTTATTATAATCGATCACGGATAATATAACAATAATTCACAACAATGCTATCGACTGCATGAGCTTCGTATAACAGACTATAACTTCCAAAGAACAAGTGAAACCAACACTTCCTTCAACACAACATAACAAGTTACCAAAAAAAACCCGTGCCCAACCAAAGAACAAATAGTGATCCCATCAAAGTCTGGATAAGCAATGTCAATATATCTGTATAATGTTCACCACACAACAATGATAATGAGGTCATAAGAAAGCAGGCTAACAACTGAGGTTTTTTTTAGGACAAGCACAAAAGGTTTTAGTCATATTTCACTCATGGCACGGGTATACTAACCACAGAACCAACAATGTCAATCTATAGGTGGGGTATTCAAAAATCCTAGAGGTAAGGCTGACTGAGATAACCCAATTCAACATGGAGGCCAAATCGACAATACAGAACCATAGGCAAGGCAGGCTCAACCACAACTTCTACTCAGGAATTCCTTGTGAACAATTACACACAGCAAAAACACCACGACCATTTTTTAATTCCAACGGTCTCAAAACAACCACCACAGGAAACCAAGGATGCAACCAGAAATACACAGTTCCAAAAACATCATAAAAAATTGAGAATTACACAGACCACGAGAAACCATAGCCAACATTTGATTTAAGGTCAGAGAAAATTTCATGGATGGAAAAGTAAGAAAACCCCATACCTGTAAAATATTGTGTGAGGAGAAAAAACAAGGTTGTATATTTCCTTCACGACCGGACAAGGCAGAGCAACAACAACTAACAGAGAAAAACTGCAAGAATGACTAGGGTGGTGGGTTCGAGGGCAGTTTGAGTGACGTGCATTTACTGCATGTTGCTTCTTCCTTCATATCTTCATTCATACCTTAGTACGAGCCAAGCCCACTAGCCATCTCACCATCCACTAATATTCAAAACCATTAATACAACTAAATATCCAAACTTGTCAAATCACAATTTACAAAGTGCGCGATACTCCAAAACACGCCACCCCTTGCCACTATCAATTTTTTTCATATTGCAACTTGCTAGGAACACAACCAAATTGCAACTCAACCAATGCACATACAATATTAGCAAGGGTTGAGATCACCCAATCTTTGCTATGGACAATATACAATATCAAGATTAAAACTGGAGTGTAATTCTTTCATCCAAAAGGCAGCATAACCATATTTCATGAGAGATAATCAAGACCATATTGTTCCTTGTTTTAATCACCCAACTATCACATATTACCATAAATTTTTTAACCATGATTTGAAGCAAAAGAGTTGTAGAAATATGTGTCGCAACCAATACGTAGGCAAACATTGTTGGATTACTGAGAAGGGGGGTGAATCAATAATAGCGTAATTATAATCCTTTTTCTCCAAATAATCCAAGTGTTATATCAATGTATAATTATTATCCAATAATGAGCAATAAGAAATGAACAATCACACACATAAACAATACACCATTGTTTTATGTGGAAACCCAAATCGAGAGAAAACCATGGAGTGCTTTATCTTATATGTCTTGAAGAATTACATTCATTGGAAGCACCAACTTCCTTTGTTTTCTATCTGCAACTGGAAGGAGGCTCCAAACCCCTAGTTTCTCAGGCTACAACCTAAGGGAAGCTCCAACTCCCCAATTCTCTGACTACAACCAGAAGGAGGCTACAACCCCCTATGTTCTCTGGCTACAACCAGAAGGTGGCTACAACCACCTGTCCTTTCCCCGTCCAACCACCCTGAAGTAGAAGTAGAATGATGGAACCACTGTCACACCATCACTGTGAGATATATCGCTATAAACCTGTACCAATCAACTTGTACCAAACAACTTGTACCAATAACCTGAACCATGCATCAACCCTGCATCAACCTGTAATCAACCTGTACCACAATCAAGAGCATCAACCATGCACCAACCTGTACCAAACAATTTGTAATCAACCTGTACCATAAACAAGTGCAACCAACCATGTACCAAGTATGTACCAATCATGTGTCAAGTACTCATCAACTATGACTCATCAATATGTACCAACATCATCAACTATACACCTCATGTATGTGACAACTCATCAACTACTTGTATCAACCATGTACCCAACTTGTACCTCAACCAAAATCCCTCATCAATTTCATCATCCAAATATGATTTATAACTCTGTAATAGACCTGGTGTATATGATCACATACCTTAGAAAGCATCATCAAAAGAATTTATCCTTCCTTGAATTTCGGCCTTCTTTTCTTCACTTTCCTTAGAAATTCGGCTTAGATATCCTTTGGTTACCCTAGACACCTATAGGTATTCAATATTATCAAGTGTGTCTTAAATGAGAGAGCCTTGCCTCTTATTTATACTCTCCAAGTAGCTTCCTTAAAAACATCTTCTAGGTCACTTTGCCCACTTTCCTTATTTTAGGGTTAACCCACTTATAATTTATCCATTAAATTGATTTATTTTGTATTCACTTTGAATTATAGTACACTCATCACTTCACTTTATTATTTACCTTTTAAAATCTCTTAAACCACTTTGACTACTTTGACCTTTTGGGGCTTCTAGATGACATATGAGGGTCCTCCAACTTCGTAAGACCATAACTCTCAAACCGTGAGGAGTTATGTGA
>JASDQU010103246.1:65841-75905 GCA_032191745.1 Picea mariana | reverse complement strand
GGGAGTGAGTTTATGAGTGAGTATGATTTTGGTATTTCATACATCAAGGGAAAGGAAAATGTGGTCGCAGATGCCTTGAGTAGGAGACCACGTGTCTTCTCCTTGGTACCCTTAAAGGTCAATCTGAGGGAACGTGTGTTGATGCAATTCCAAGGAGACAGTTGGTATTTAAAGGTTACTTCAAACCTTCAGAGTGGGAGGCAAATAAATCCAAAGTATGAAGGATATAGTTTGGAAGCAGACAGACTATTAAGATATCGGGGAAGGATGTACATCCCTGAAGATGGGGATATTCGGAGCATCATACTAAAGGAAGCCCATAGAGCACTTTATTGTGCGCATCCGGGTGTGAAGAAGATGTTAGCAGACATGAGGAAGCTTTTCTCCTGGGTAGGCATGAAGCGGGATGTAGTCCATTTCGTTGCCAAATGCCTAGAGTGTCAACAAGTGAAAGATGACCACCATCACTTGACATGCCTCCTACAATCACATGATGTTCCTATGTCCAAGTGGGAAGTCATCTCTATGGATTTTGTTGTGGGGTTTCCGTTCACATCTCATAGACACAATGCCATTATTGTGATAGTTTATAAGTTAACCAAGAGTGCTCATTTTATTCCAGTTAGAGACACTTATGATGTCATTGATGTGGCACGTGTGTTTGTAAGTGAGGTCATCCATTTGCATGGGATACGTAAGAAGATCATTTCAGATAGGGACTCCAGATTCACTTCTAAGTTTTGGACAAGTTTGCAGTCACCGTTGGGGACCCAGTTGAACTTAAGCACAACTTATCATCCTGAAACATATGGGAAAACCGAGAGAGTAAATCAAGTCATGGAAGACATGCTTAGGATGTATGTCATGGATAATCAAACCCATTGGGAGAAGTACCTACTTTTGGTAGAGTTTGCCTACAATAACAATTTTCATAGCTCCATTGGAATGCCACCCTACGAAGCTCTGTATGGAAGGCCATGCATAGCGTCGTTGAGTTCAGATAGATTGGAAGACTGAGTAACAGTTGGGCCAGAATTGATTCAAGAGATGGAGGAACAGATGATTCAGATTAGGCAGAGACTAAAGGAAGCAAAGGATAGGTAGAAAAGTTATGCGGATGCACATAGGACCGACCAAAGTTATAAAGTGGGAGACCAGGTTTTGATTCGTATCAGGCCTAATAAGAGTACCATATGGTTCGGGAAGGGGACAAAGTTGTCACCTCGATTTATAGGACTGTTCAGAATTGAAGAGAAAATTGGACCTGTTGCCTATTGTCTCATACTGCCACCCCACTTGCATAAAACTCATAATGTTTTTCATGTATCTGTTCTACGTCATTATGTTGCTGATGAATCACATAAGCTAAATTGGAAGGAATTGAAAGTATTGGACGTGGGAAATCTCATGGTAGAACCATTACACATATTTTACCATAGAGTTCGACAGCTCGGGAATTGTCTGGTAGACCAAGTTAAGGTCCAGTGGGACAAGTATAGTGCAGGATATGCTACTTGGGAATACTTCGAGACATTACGATGAGATTATCCCTCACTTTTTTTACCACCTCGAGAATATGTTTCTCGAAGGTTGGGTGTATGTAACACCACCTTTTGACTTAGACAACCAGGATTACCTGAGGNCTACACACCTTTATTTTCTATTCACAAGTGAAACTATTAAATAATACACTTGAATTTTTAAGACGTATGAACCTTTATAAATGTTTAAATATTATTGATGATGACGGATATGATGCGATCTACTATGTGAATGAAAATTGTATGAATGTTTAAAATTTTATTGATGATGATGGATATGATGCAATATATTATGTGAATGAGAATCCTATGAGGGTTTAAATGCTATTAGAATGATGTTGGATATGATGCAATCCATTTTGTAAATGATAATTTTATGAATATGTGCCGTTAATTGAATTATGGGATATTATGAGATCTATTTCTAACTTGAAAACTTTGATGTTAAAGTTGTTGGTACGTGGATACCGAATTGAAATTATGGTTGTATGAAATTACATGATGATAATGCATAGAAATGTATGAGTTTGTGTTATAAACTAATCTGCAAGTTATGGGCTATGAAATAGCCAAGGGATAATGATGATGAAAGTGGATGTCATGACCACGGGATGAGAAACAATATGGTATGAATATTTGTATGTGAAATTATATTGGTTTGGATGCATTGCTATGATATGTGGACCAGTGCACAATTTCAAGTGGTGAGACTGCCCAAAACTGAATAGACGATGAAAAAACTCCCAGCAACACGGTGCCAATGTATATTCCATTATAGGGTGTGGACCCTAGTCATGTTAGGAGGGGTGGAGGCATTTCCCACCGTGTATCCTCCGAAACCTGAAGTCATGGGAGGACGATGTTAGCTCATGCTTCCCTAGACGTGTGATGATGACTATCAGTTGCCTGCTAGGGAAGATTAGTCAAGATAGTGACATTTCCGCTTACGGGTTCTATTTGGAGTTAGGTCAATATAGTTGGCGCTCCAAGATAGCCCAACAGAGGAAGGATAGGAATGGAAGATGGAAGTAATTTAGGGAGGAAGGATGAGTAGAAATAGTTGAGAGTGTATGGAGATTTGTCCTATGGTGGAATCTATTGTTTTTCCTTCTGAAAAGAAAATGTATATGTGTATGAATATTCATAATTATGTAACTAAACTACAATTGTCTAAATAACATTGTTGAGCTAGATAATTGTAATTAAAGGATTTGCAAACATTTGATCGGTTTNTATTGATATTAGTACATGAACGAGACTTGTATGTACTACCTACACATGCATTTCTTGCACATGTACACTAGTATGTATGAGTTTCTTGGCTTACTTACTAATAATGTCGGTTATTTGTTAGGAATGTGTGAACCATGTTTTTTTTCCCTTGTATCATAAAATACTTTAACTTCGGGACGAAGTTTCCTGAAGGGTGGGTGTATGTAACAACCCTAGTTAAATAGTTGCTTAAGGTTTATCAAGTATAGTTAATTAAATAATTAACTATCCTAATGTGTATTAGTTAAATAATGATTATTTATTAATAATATTAATTAATTAATTAATTATTGTTTAATATATGTTGATTAATTAACACATTTAATGTTTGGGTAACAAATTAAAGGCTTAATAACTTTTAATTTATTATTAGAAAACTTTACGTATGCAGGGGATAAAGCATTGAATGGAGGGATAAGGTATTGAATGGAGGGATAAGGTATTAAATGGAGAGATAAGGTGGGTGGAATTAAATGAAGGTAGGAGGCGGTGAATGGGAAGGAGGATATGAGGGGGCAGAGGCATTCGGGGAGAGGGACTTTTGGAAACTTTGGGGAAAGGAAGTTTTTTCTGAGATTAGGGACTGTGTTTTTCTGGTTTGTATTTTTCTAGTTTGGAGTTTGGGTGGACTGTTGTAGGGGTGCATCGGTTGCTGGGAGTTTTGGGCTCGGGGGCTATGAATCCTCACAGAATCCTAGATCTAGGGAGTCAGATAGCCTCTGTTCCTAGCTGGCAGGGAGGAAAGATTTGGTTTTGGGCAAAGCAGCAGCGAGGACAGACAGAGATTGGAGAAATAACATCAGACAGAGGTATGTATTTTCATGATTACGCTGTGTTAGGTAGTTATCATTAAGGTGTTGAATATGCTTTGTTATGTGATTGTTATGTGATTTATTTTCATGCTGTTAATAAATTTAATTTCTGCTGAATAAATTATGGTTATATGATGAAGATTAAATTGTACAGGATAACATTTATCTATTCTCTATTTTTAACTTGTGTTTTATAAGGCTCTATGGGGATAGAGACCTTACATAGTTATTCTTGGAACACATTATCTTTCAAGAGATAGATATACAAGATATGTACAAAGACGATGCAAGCAAGATATGTACAAGAAATAAGAAGAGTTTTTTTACCTTTAGAAGAAGAAGTCTCTTCCATCCTGCTTAGTCTTCTTTGTAGGTTCCTTTTCTTCATCAATTGATGCTTCATGTTTCGCCTTCCTTTTATTTATCTCGGGACAATGATTCTTGTAGTGACCATAATTTCGATAGTTGAAGCATTGTATTTCTGAAATGTATTTCTCTTGATTTGGATTCCTCCTTGAACCAAACTTCCATTTGTTCCTGAAGTTATTGAATCTTGCTGTGAAAGATTGATCATCATACTTCTTTGGGGGTTTCTCTTTTTCACTAATCCTTGATTCTTCTTGAGCACAACAAGTCCAAAGTTCTTCAAATGTCAGATACTCCTTTATTGTGTTCATGCTTGCGGTAAATGCATCCCACGTCTTGAGAAGACCATTGAGTACTATGTTTACCAACTCCTTTTCTGAGATGATCTCTTCAGTAGCTTGTATTTGATCTCTTAAATAATAAATTCTCACAAAGTATGATGTTATGCTATCATCATCATTCATTTTCATGTCATGGAGCTCATTCTTCAAACTCATTACTTGTCCAATGTTTCTGACTAAGAAGAGGTTTGTTAGGGCATCGTACATCTTCTTTGATGGGTCAAGATGAGAGATGTAGGGTATCAAGTGGTATTTTATGGAATCCACTATGATACTCATGGCATTGATGTCACTATATTTGAACTTCTCCATAGCTGCAACATTCTGCGGTTCCTTCTCTTTTCCTTCTTCAAACTCTGGCTTCACGATCTTTCCTTTCACGATATCCAACACTTTATTATTGGAAAGGATGAGGTCAATCCTTGTATTCCATGCTCTGAAGTTATAGGCTCCATCTAACTTTTTCTCTGACTTCATAGAATAATTCATGGCTTCTTTGACTTGGTCAAACCCTAGATTTGACCATAAACACAAACTTCATGTCTTGGCTTGCTGAAAGTATCAAGAGATGTGCTAGGCTAGAGTGTAATTATCTATCCGAAGATTAGGTCAATACATTCACTTAAGGTGCCTCAACAAGAGGATTAGGGTTTCTGCAACTGCTCCTGCTAGTAACCCTAGCGACAGTGTCTTGGAAGCTTCTTCTGCTAGTAACCCCAGTGACAGTTCCTCAACGAGCTCAATATCCTAGTGGCTATGTTTCCTTCCAACATTTAGACTGAATGAAGGAGGTGTGGGCCCATAACCTGTTAGAATATGAAATATGTGTGCTGGTTTTACCATTGAAAATACCCTTGTCACCCAACCATAGGTCGAAGCCACCCTCCGCGCACCTTAACCTTGACAAAGAACCACTCCATAAGAAAAACCTAGGCTAGATAGCCAAACAAAGGGTAGTGCACCTTTCCCCAAGGATAGCGCATCACAAAGAGCTGATTAGATAATACAAACCCTAGCCAAGAGATAGTCCAAGTGTAACTGCTAGCTGCAACAGCTGCAATGGAAACTTTCCTCCAAACCTGCACAGAAACTGGGCAACTGCAGTGTGCACAAGACTGGGCACTGCAATTTTGAGACTACTTGCTAGAATGAGAATTGGCCTCCTATATTTATACTAATTATGGATAACTACCAGGGCCGAATTCTCATTTTGGGTATCTGTCTATTCAGTATATAATATTATTTATGGTCGACTTCTTCTCTTGGAGGCTAATAACCTAATCTAAATTATCTTCTTGAGCCAACAAGTCTTCTAGGGTTATTATCCAAATCATTAGGGTTTCTTCTTTCTTCCTGGAGTATTCTATCCTTGTCAAGTTTACACATGGAGGTAAATACCTCCCGCAACTACCATAATATCAACAGGAACCAACCATGATTCTATGCGATAATGATAGCTATGTAAATATGACAAATAACCCTATGTTCCACGACAAGTCGAAGCACATAGAAATCCAGTATCACTACATTTGTGATATGGTGTAGAGGGGAGCCACAAAGCTCCAATATACCAGCATAGATGAGAAGGTTGCATATGTGTTGACCAAACCTCTGTCTCGTGTAAAGTTTGAGCACTTTCGAGACAAGCTTGGTATAGTCTGAAGGGACCTCCCTCTAAAGGGGGAGTGATGTTGATGATACTATTGGAGCCGCCTTTGTTTTTTCTAGTCTGTCTCAAATTTCATGTCTTAATGCTCGAAATCGAAAGATGATTTTCGTATTTTCCATCTATGGGTTTAAAAAATCTCTGAAGTCTTATCACGCAAGCAGCGATAATTATTTTACTCTCTAGGCGAGTTCTACTTTTCGTCAAAAATTTTCCCCCTTTACCTCGAGATTTCGTATGTTGGATGCTATAGATCACGTAGTTCACAAGTCCCGAGCAACGAAACGATGAAATCGCTTTAAAATTTTACCTGGGGCAATAACGGGAGTAAAATTTTCTAAATCATGATTAAACATCATTGGGTTTTCGCACCTCGGCGTTCACTAAATCCAAAAGTCTTATCGTCATAACCCCGATAGCCGAAACCACGAAGTCCTTATTTTAGTAACCTGTGTCAAGGTTAAAAGTAAAAGCTAAGTCTTGGTTAAGTTCTGTCAGCAATTCACCACTCGACGTTTTCTCTTTAAAAAGCTACACTGTCTAAGCCCCGACTCGTGAAGTCACGATAAAGATATGAACATAATTAATTAAACACTTAATCCGAGTTTATATTCCCTTTTAATTAAAACGTATCATCGCGATCTCGTGGTTTTGCAGCTCGGCATACGAACTTCCCGAAAACTTACCTTCGAAGCTCCAAGTCGCGATATGGAAAATATAAATAAGTATGTAATTAATTAAGCGCCTAATCACAATTACGTTTTTATTAACCAAAGTAAATCATCACAATTTCGGGTGTTAGAGGTTCAAAGGGTTAAAGCAAAAATTCCCGATACAACGAGTTCCGAAAGATTAATTAACTTTGGTAAAACCGATTAATTAAGCTAAACCAATATCTCCTGTGATTTGTTGCATGCATAGTTTACGAGGCAGTCTTAATTTTTCCTTATGCCAACTGACATTTCGAACTGCCAAAATTTATGGCATTAATTAGAAACAAAGCGAATCAACAAATAAAGATTGGGTTTTTATGGATAAATTTATTTTGAGCTTTATTTGACCGATCTGTTCATAAAAGTACTGAGTTTTCGAATATATAGAGCTGTTATTCGTTATAACACATTCATTTCTATATTACGCGGAGCACACTTTCTCAACGAGCTAACTTCTGTATGTATACATATTTTTATCGCAGAAGAGCTAAAGCAGGATCTCCCGTCATGGCCCCGCGAAAAGCATCCAAAGCCAGTGTTGAGGTTTCAGGACAAGGTTCGGACAACGTTGCTGATACTTCACCTCGAAGTGTCGAATCTGTCTCAAACTGGTCGTTCATTTCTGATGTTCTACAGGATGAATTAGTGGATTATTCTGATGATTCCAGCGACAATGAAAAAGACGACATAACCACTAAATTTAAGATCGTCATTCAATCAAGAATGCATAAAGTAGCGGCCAGGCCAAGACTTCTCCCCTACTATGATATGGTCCGATGGGCAATAGACCATGTGGACATACCAACCAGAACCATCATGAATGAGCAGAAGGTCACCATCGAGACTTTCAAACCTGAACATCTCTAAGTTATGTACAAGTTTCCTACAACGTCTGACCTTACATATGGTGTTGAATTCTTGGAATAGTTTAAATAGAAGGAATGTGTGCAGTATGAAAAAACTATGTCTAGCTTAATAAGAGATTGGGTTTCACACACGGCGAAGTTTAGGGAAAACAGTCATGGTATATATTCAATAGCTTCCTTGGAACCACAGTTCAAGTATGTAGCTATGATGACATGCAAATTATACGGGAGAGAGGACACCTCACATTTATTTCTTCAATGGGTGCCTCTAATACATCGAGTCACCGAAGGCTGTTCCTTCGACTGGGCAAAAAAGCTGTCTGATAGCTTGACCAGTCGGGTTACAGAGTATCAGGCTCAGAAAGAGAGCGGAAAGACTTCTTCATTTTTTATGTATGCATACATTATGGACACCGTATGCTTTCTAACAACATTTCCCTTAATGAGCTGGAGTTGGACTCCTGTAGAGGCCAAGCCCATCCACGTCTATCATTCAAAATTGTGGGAAAACAAAGCAACAGATTTCGTATATGAAATCTTCAACTGGGTGATGGTACCTCTGCATGTCACTATTTTTGGTCACCCGCCACCCAGGATTTTGGAAATTATAGTGATGAATTTGAGCAGTATAGTTGACTGGTATGTAGAAGCCGAATTCTCATATCTCAGAGTTTTCGGGGCTTCTGTTCCCCCGCATGCATTGCCATTATTTATCCCTGACAAGCTAGCTTGTCACGAAGTTGCTAGACAAACAGTGATCGGTGGCATAAGCAAGGAGCTTAAGGGATACTCAAAGAAGGTATGGCCACCTTTTCCTGTTCATTTAAATTCATATTATTTATTAGATTTCGGGCATACTAAAGCTGAGGCATCAAACTTGGAAGACCTAAAATTGGCCCTTATTGAATTCAAGAATCACGATCTGCAAAGGGTCGTGAGTAATCATTTGGCCAGTTGCGGACTCAAGAGATTTGAGCATGAAAATTCACCCTCGGATGACATTTTCCGAGGCGCAAGATCTTATCCCAAGATTTTATCTCAGATACAAACCTTGGCACCTGAAGAGAGGGCCGATGTTTTGAAATTCCAAGAACATCAACGCAGTTGTCTTCCCACAGTATTATGGGGTGAGATTCCAAGTACACCGGAGGTGAAACAAAAATATGCCGAAGGCTCCAAGAATGCGACTCCTGGTCAAGAAAAACACTAGGACAGGGGAGAGCAAACTAAGATTTCGAAAGCAGAGATAAAGACTCCCAACCCATCAAAGAGGCAAACTATGGCTACTACTCCGGGACAATTAGCAAAGAAAATCGGAGATCCTATCACATCAGTTACTCCCTTGCAGTCAACTCAGGGAAATATTGATACAGGGTGGATCTTAAATGAAGAATTGAGGCCTATAAGTGTGGAAGAGCTCCCTCCAAATGAGTTCTTCTTTGATAAGAAGAGAAATGCAGTGGTAAAGAGAGAATTCTATTAGGAAGGGGAATCAACAGTCAAGAAATACAAAGTTACGACTGATGGGAAAGACAAGAGGAATGAACAATTCAAGACTGAAATAGTAGGGACATTAGGATCATATGCCATAGTGAATCAATTTTCAGTCGGGGTTTTGAAAAACCAGCTGAAATGAAAAAATTGCCTCATCAAAACCCTAGAGGCCAGACTAGCCACTGCGGAGGAGTCTGCCAAGGACCAGGCGAGTGCAGGGATGGAACAAGCAAGGCTGGCCGATAAAAGTGAGATAGAGCTGCTCAAGACTAAGCTCGAACAAGCAGAGCTGGTGGTTTGGAATGGTCAGATACAAGCGGGCCAGCAAAAAGACTTGATCGAACAACTATAGACCAGTGTGGAAATCATCGAAAGTAAAGTTATAAATATCGATATGTTCCAGTCCCAGGCGATGGAGATTCGGAGCAGAATTTCTGTGGCCCAGCGAAATTTACTCGCTAAGGTAGAGGCGATTTGAGACAATTGCTTTCTTGTAAATCAAGTTTTGGAAAATTTATCTGTTAGAGAAAGAGAAGTTGGAGCAGCATGGGTCGCCTTTCAAGAGGCTGTGATAGCTACAAACAATAGGGAATCGGGAAGTACTCCCAGGTTTACCATTTTAGACCAGACCAGAGGAAATATTCTGTTAAAAGAATGGGAACACAACATCTTGGAAGGTAAGCTGCAAGCCAAGAGGGTAACAAAATCATTAGAAGAGGCTTTCAGTTCTATAGATGGTAACCTACTAGGCATTGATAGTGGAGGTAATGCCGAGGCATTGATTCAAATGAATATGGCAAAAATCTCACTTGATTTGATTGAAAAAGAAGAAAGAGATTCGGCTGAGATCTCACAAGTGACTATGGTAGACATAGTCCAAATAGATAAATGTATGATTAAACCAAGTGTGCAATTGTGCACTATCGACATCATGGACAGACAGATGGAAGATAGGTTGCCACAATTGGCCCGAGATTGTTACTCTTTTGAAGC
>JASDQU010103246.1:51822-65172 GCA_032191745.1 Picea mariana | reverse complement strand
AAATATGATTTATAACTCTGTAATAGACCTGGTGTATATGATCACATACCTTAGAAAGCATCATCAAAAGAATTTATCCTTCCTTGAATTTCGGCCTTCTTTTCTTCACTTTCCTTAGAAATTCGGCTTAGATATCCTTTGGTTACCCTAGACACCTATAGGTATTCAATATTATCAAGTGTGTCTTAAATGAGAGAGCCTTGCCTCTTATTTATACTCTCCAAGTAGCTTCCTTAAAAACATCTTCTAGGTCACTTTGCCCACTTTCCTTATTTTAGGGTTAACCCACTTATAATTTATCCATTAAATTGATTTATTTTGTATTCACTTTGAATTATAGTACACTCATCACTTCACTTTATTATTTACCTTTTAAAATCTCTTAAACCACTTTGACTACTTTGACCTTTTGGGGCTTCTAGATGACATATGAGGGTCCTCCAACTTCGTAAGACCATAACTCTCAAACCGTGAGGAGTTATGTGACGTTCCACATACCAATAGAAATGGAATGACATGTACTATCCATATAGAATAGTATTACCTAAAAATATATCAAAACTCATACCGTTATCTATCAAACAAACTTGGGTCCATTACCTAAACCTGGGTTCTCCAACTTCTCATGGTCATAACTCTCTAACCGTGAGGAGCTATGTGACGTTCCACATACCACCGAAAATGGCATGACAAGTGCTATCCATCTAGGATAGTTTCACTAACAAATTCATTAGTGTTCATCTCATTATTACACAAATAAGCATGGGTTCTCTAACCATACTTCTAGGATAACTCAATCCGCAAAGCATCTTCCCATGAGGGCTTTCACTATAAGGGGACCACTTTGGAGTTCATCCATTTCTACTTATTTACATAAGGGGACCATGTACCCAACTTGTACCTCAACCAAAATCCCTCATAAATTTCATCATCCAAATATGATTTATAACTCTGTAATAGACCTGGTGTATATGATCACATACCTTGTAAAGCATCATCAAAAGAATTTATCCTTGAATTCCGACCTTCTTTTCTTCACTTTCCTTAGAAATTCGGCTTAGATATCCTTTGGTTACCTATCATTTTGTTTTTTCCACTCCCCAGGGACTTCCCCCTTCCCATGGTGTTCATGATCATTCCATTCCCCTCATCCCCGACATCCTTCCTCCCAATGTTCGCCCCTATTGTCATCCCTTTGCCCAAAAAAATGAAACTGAGAAAATTGTTCAAGAATTGCTCGCTATGGGTGTTATCCATCCTATTACTAGCCCCTATTCTTCTCCTGTGGTCATGGTACTTAAGAAAAATTTCCCATTCCTATCATTGATGATCTCTTGGATGAATTAAGTGGTGCCCAGTTCTTTACTAAACTTGATCTTTGTTCTAGCTACCACCAGATACGTATGAGAGAGGCAGACATTCCTAAGATTGCATTTCTAACTCATGAGGGCCACTATGAGTTCTTGGTCATGTCCTTTGGCTTGTGTAATGCTCCCTCCACTTTCCAAAGCCTCATGAATCATGTCTTTCGTCCTTTTCTCATAATTTTGTATTAGTTTTCTTTGATAATATTCCCATCTATAGTAAAACGTGGACAACCCATCTTGCTCATGTGGATCGAGTTCTTCATCTACTCTTTCAGCACCAACGTTTCTTCAAACAATCTAAATGTGCTTTTGGAGCCTCAGAAGTCGAGTACTTGATTCATATTGTTGGCAAGGATGGTGTCAGGGTGGATCCTAAGAAGATTGAAGCTATGTCGGATTGGCCTCTCCAAACCTTGTGTGGTTTTTGGGTTTAACATGCTAGTATCTCAAGTTTGTTAAGAATTATGGAAAAGTTGTGGTGCCTCTCACTGATGTCCTTAAAAATAATTCTTTCACTTGGACTCCAACAACTGATCATTCCTTCCAAGCCTTGAAGGAGGCTATGTGCACCACTCCTGTCCTGGCCCTTCTTGACTTCACAAAGACCTTTGTCATAGAATGTGATGCTTCAAGGAGAGGAATTGGAGTAGTCCTTATGAAAGATGGCCAGCCTTTTGCCTTTACCAACAAACAATTTTCAGAGCGAAATTTGGGCAAATCAATCTATGAAAAGGAAATGTTGGCTATTTTTCATGCAATGGATCTCTGGCGCCCTTATCTATTTGGGAAACGCTTCCGAATTAAGATAGACCATCAGAGCCTTGAGTATTTTTTGGAGAAACATCTTTCATCCCTGGAGCAAAAAAAATGGGTGACTAAGCTATTTGGATATGACTATGAGATAATTTACAAGAAATGCAAAGACATTGTGGTTGCTATCGCACTTTCAAAAAGAATGAAGATGAAGGGTCCATATTTTCCCTCTCCTTCATTGTACCATATTGGCTCCAAGTTGTTCACCAAGAATGGTTGCACGATCCAAAATTTTTGCATATGATCTAACAATTGCAAACCAATTCTCCAGTTTCCCCAAAGTACTCTTGTCACAATTATGAGCTTCTATGTATTTAAGTAAACAGTCACAAATTAAATCCAAGGTGCTTTTTGAGCTTCATGCTACACCCATAGTTGGGCGCTCAAGGTTTACCAAAACCTATGATAGGGTCAAATGTTATTTTTTCTGGGATGGTATGAAACAAGATGTCCACACTTTTGTGGTGGAATGTGATGTTTGTTAATGCAACAAGGAATAAACAATCAAATCCCCTCACACACTACAACTACTTCCTATTCCACCCATTATTTGGAGGGATATCTCTATGTATTTCATTGATGGCTTACCTAAATCGGGCATTAAGTCAATCATCATGGTGTTAGTTGATCATCTTTCCAAGTATGCTCATTTTTGTTCTCTTCAATACCCATTTACCGCCTCCACTGTGGCTCAACTTTTCATGGATCATATCTTCAAGCTTCATGGCATGCCTCATTCTATTGTTTCTGATCGAGATCCCACTTTCACCAACAATTTTTGGCAAGAATTGTTCAGGCTACAGGGAACCCTATTGCATCTCAACACAACCTATCATCCTTAAACTGATGGCCAAACTGAAGTTGTCAACAAGTGTTTGGAAACATATTTGAGGTGTTTTGCATCTGAGAGGAAAAATCGGCGGGATCAATGGTTACCACTAGTTGGATGGTGGTACATCACCTCTTACCATATAGCTACTCACTTAACTCCTTTTGAAGCATTATATGGACAAAATCCACCTTCATTTCTCTCATACATGTCAAGTGTCTCCAAGGTTCAAGCGGTTGACTAAAATCTTATAGTTCAAGAGGCTATTCTTTGTTCCCTCAAAGAGAAATTTGGTAATGGATTAGAATCACATGAAGCAACAAGAAGATAAAGGTCATTCCAAACGTCAATTTGCTAAAGGGGACCAAGTGTTTCTTCGACTGCAACTTTATAAGTAGACTTCACTCAAGGCTAAACATTGTCAAAAACTTGCACCTATATTTTATGGTCCTTATACATTTCTCAAGCATGTGGGACTAATCGCCTAACAATTATATTTTCCAAGTCATTCTAAGCTCCATCCTATTTTTTATGGCTCATGCTTAAAGAAGGTGATTGGAACTAAGTGCCAAAATCAATCCAGTCTCCCTGAGGTTGATGAAGAAGACTCCATCTAGTTGCATCCATAAGTAGTCTTGGATCAGCGTGAGCATCGTCTCCGTCATCGCACCACCAAGGAAGTGTTAGTACAATGGAAATATACAACTCCAATAGATGCCACCTGGGATCTAGCTACCATTCTATAATAATTTCCTCATATCAAGCCTTGAGGACAATACTAGTTTCAAGGGGCAGGGCATGTTAGGGACCTAATCTCCCTAACCCCTCATGTATGTAGAATAATATATTTTCCATGTAATAAAGGCCAGTATTAATAAGACCTAGTAATAAGGAAGAATGAGTCAAGTGTAAGAAGACCTAATAGAAGCTTCTGCTTCTAGAATATCTTCATCTAGATTGTTCTTGTGGTAGATAGATTTAGTATAAATAGGAGTCGAGGACATGCGAAGTTGTCTTGAGAATTATTGTAATAGAACATTGCTCTGCTTGTATGGAAATAGATATTATTTAGGATAAATATTAAGAGTCATAGGTGAATAGGAAGAGTCAGTCAGACCTCTTGGAAGATGAAACCAAAGGTCACTGCACTTTGAATTTATGAATGTCTCATGTTAATTAAAATCATCATTTGTGCATTTATTTACTCCTCTGCCCATATTTGTCCTGACAGTGGTATCAAAGAAATTTTAACTCCATGATTATCTCCTACCTTTGGAGTTTTATTCTCGCATGCAGAAATGTCCCTCTATAAGATTGTTTCTCTAGTTATTCCCTCTATGTTAGTCTACCATTTGTTCCCTCATCTCCGTGTAGGTGTTAGGGTTTTTTCCACTCTCCCTCTCTCAAAAATATCAACTGCAGGTGTAGGTTTGGAACCCTGGTATTACATGTCAATCTATACACTTCGACCCCATCTTGTTTCACTTTTAACACCTTGCTAAAAAATCCTTCTCTCAATTCTCTCCCTCATTGATCTTCCTTCTCCTTGATCGAAGAAATAGGGAAGCCCACTTAATCCTTGCCAATTTGAAATCCTAGTTGTAAGAGCCTTGTCATTTTAGCTTTGTAGGAGGCCACTAAAGTTTACCTCATGGGTATTCATAAATTTAGCCTCATTCCCTCACTTTTCATAGGGCGCGAAAAAAAACAATAATGCACAGAGTTGTGAAACTAGGGTTTTACTAGTCGTAGACTCGATATTGAAACCCACCATCCTATCTTCAGTCCATTAATGATGCTAAGGGATGGCGTTGGCATTTGATGAGTCAGGGGGGCCATTTATCATAATAAGGGAGTGGGAGGAAAAAACCCAAATAAGATGCTTAGATGCTTATATAGACAACATTTTGGCCGCTAGAGCCATTGTGAGAATCCTCCACACCTCCCTTGGCCCCAAGGGAATGGATAAGATGCTCTAGAGCCCTGAAGACGATGTCACCATCACCAATGATGGTGCAACAATATTATAGAAAATGGATGTTGAAAATCAAATTGGAAAGTTAATGGTAGATTTATCATAGAGTCAAGATTATGAGATTGGAAATGGGACAATGGGGGTGGTTGTTACAATAGGTACACTTTTGGAGCATGCAGAGCAAATTTTAGAATAGGGAATTCACCCCATAAGGATTGTAGAAGGTCATGAAATGGCTTCAAAGATAGGAGTAGATAATTTGGACCGTATTTCTCATAAGTTTGAATTTATCTTGAACAAGATTGAATCTCTAGTGCAAACATGCATGACTACACTCTCTTCAAATATTATGAATTGATGCAAAAACATACTAGTTGATATCTATCAAATTTGTGCTTGGTGTTACAAATTTGGAAAGAAAGGATGATAACTTGGATTTGATTAAAGTTGAAGGAAAATTTCATTAGAAATATTTTGGGAAGAAGGAATTTCATCCCACTGGAGAGACCATGTGCCTTTCTCAGAAAGTCAATAATCAATTGAATGATTCTTCTAGAGGAGATGACAGTAACAAAGGACACAAAAAGAATAATTTTATAGGAAGGGTGTAGGCATAATCCTCACAAGAGTATCTGATCTTCACTGTGTCCGTTGCAGAAAGAATGGATAACATGAAGCAAAGACATGCAAAATCCCATGGGAGAAGATCAAAGACAAACATGATCAGAAATAAGTCAAAGGTAAAGAACATGAATATGCTCATTATATTTTTTCCCATTGCAATATTGGAGTAACTGAAGATTTTTTTAACACTTCATTTGCTTCTTGGAGAGATGTAATACCCCCAAGTTGTAAATGTATATATGTTTTATAAGCTAGTGAGTCGGGATGTTTTGGGCCAAAGTGCCTATGTATATATATATATATTTTGGGATGGAGTGCCTTTTTGATATAAGGCCAATGAGCCTAGATTTGTAAATTTTATCATACTCATATATATTAATAAAATACATCATTGTTGCAAACCAAGTTAGATGAATAGTATGGGGGGTTAGGACTCCACGAGAGAGAAAGGGGGCTAGGATTTAAGGAAAAGGGGTTGAGTCCAGGGGGATTAAGCCAAGGGAATATAGTAATATATTCCTAAAGTCATAAGTCTTATGATATGATTTTATCCTAAGTTGCTAAGTGGTGGAATGGATTACCAAGTGAACGAAAAGGTAGTTCCTTGAGTGTCATGTGTCAAGATAGGAACATGCAAATATAATGTTGGGTTTTAGAGGAAAATGGGGAGATTCCAATTCATTCCATCATTCAGACCTTTTCCTAGAGAGGGTGAGAAAAGAAGACAATGTAACCTTGTATCATTTTAACCCTGTAAATCCTTAATGGTTTGGATTTGAAGAAGCAAGTTGCCAGGCCTGTGGAGCATTCTCCTTGAGTGAGAGAATTGTTGGGAATGGGTTTTTCCATGTGTTTTCCTAGTGGGTACTTGTAAATCTATGAGAGTAGTCTTATGTTCCAAGTGCCACAGAGCTTTGAGACTTCATGGTCGGCCTGTTGCTGAAGCCCCAAAAGGGAAGGGGTATAGTCAACTATCTATGGAGCAGTGAAGGGGTACACTTCTTGGGGTGGGACAGGATGTGAGGTGGAACTATTGTTGGAGTTGGTGTCATTGGCCTTGTTTTTAGTTGTGTGTTGTTGGGCCTTAGTTTGGCTTAGGTAGTCTTTGCCTTGGTGGAGTCGTATCCCCAACTCGGGAGTGACATGTTGTTGAGAGTGAATGAACAACAATGTCTATGGCTGGGAGGAACGTCTGAGTTCTACATCCAATTGGTGATTTTCATTAAAAGATAAATGTTCTTTTATGTGTTTATGATGATTATTATGTGGTTAATTATGTTAATTATGTCATGGTATAATTATTTTAATTATGCATGGAATATATGTTGTTAGGACTGCATAATTGTGTTCATATGCATGGCATATTAATTAATAAATGGTATTATAGGAATAAAGGAAGATATTTAAAGAAATCTCAAAATTCGTTATTTGACAGAAGTCAAGTTTTTAGTGACATACCCATAACTGAGTCCGGGGTGTGTTACAAGAGATGCATGGTTTCTTTCCATAGGTGCAACATGCCACATGACCTTCTAGAGAGTGTTTTTTGAATATTTAAATGATAATGTAGATGGAATAGTTTATTTTGTAGATAAATCAAGTCTCAAACCTTCAAGAATTGGCACCATCAGACTTAAATTGTCTGGACTCCCAAATTTTCTTCTGCATGATGTGCTCTATCTTCTTGAGCTACGAACAAACTTCCTTTATTGAATGGAGAATTGAAAGAGAATGTCTTCATGTCTCAACCATAAGGTTTAGTTGTGAAGGGATAAGGACATAAAGTATGCAAACTCATCAAATCCATATATGTCCTTAAACTAGCACCGCAAGCCTAGTATGAAAAGCTAATTGAGCATCTTCTAAAATTGAATTTCAAGAACTTTAATCTTGATTATGCAACTTTGTTTGTCAAGAAAGTTGTATATCTTGTAGTGTATGTATATGATTTGTTGACAACATGGAACAATGAAAGATATATTGCATCCATAATGAAAGAGTACAAGAAAGGATTTGAGATGACATATTTGGGATATCTTCACTACTATTTGGGCATTGAAGTGACTCAAAATACAAAGTACATATTCATCTCCCAAGACAAGTACATTAGAGAATTGTTGAACAAGTTTGGCATGGTTGAGTGTAACCCTCTCTCTACTCCAATGGAACATAATTTGAAGCTCACATCAAAAGAAGGGAATGAATTTGAGGATGCAACCAAGTACAGACAGATTGTGGGAAGTCTTATCTACCTTACCACCACTAGACTAGACATTTCATTCATTGTTGGGATTCTTTCTAGGTTCATGCAAAAACCTTGTGAAGGACATTGGTTTGCTACAAAAAGAGTTCTAAAATACTTGAAGGGAACTCAAGAATTTGGACTTAAGTATTCTAAGGTGGATGACTTCAACCTGATTGGATATTCTAATTCAGACTTTAATGGAGATAAAGAAAATTGAGTGTCAACTTCAAGCTATCTCATGAGTCTTGGATCAACAACTGTCTCTTGGAGATCACACAAACAATCAGTTCCAACATATTCCACAACAGAGGAAGAATATCTGGCAACTGCAAAAGAAACAAAGGAGATTGTGTGGCTCGGGAAAATACTTGAATATTTGTAGGAGAAATAGGTGTTTCTTCTTTTCTGGTTGACAATACTCTTGCAATCAAGTTGGCCAAGAATCCTAGATTCCATGATCGAACCAAGCACATCAAAACAAATTATTATTTCATTCGATATCACGTAGAGGCCAATACTATTCACTTGAGACATTGTTCCAAAAGTGAGTAAATTGTGGACATATTCACCAAATTGCTTGGAAGAGAAAAAATTGGAAAATTTAGAATGATGCTTGGACTCACAAACACCCCTTCGGATTAAGGGGGGAATTTTAGATACCTAATCCTTAGGGATTGAGGTACTTTGTAAATATTACTTAGGAGAAATATGAAGAGTTTTAGGTGAATAGGAAGAGCCATTCATACCTCTTGGAAGATGAAACCAAAGGCCAACTCACGTTGTATTTATGAATTTCTCATGTTAATGCAAATCATCATCCGTGGAGTTAATTATTCATCTTCACATACCTAGATTAACAAGGCTGGAGAGGATCAAATGAGAAATTGTTTCAAGATAAACTTCACAAAGGAAACACCTACCTGAACCTCAAAAATGTCTTTTTTGAAGAATATCCCAAGTAAGGGCCTTGTTGTTGAGGAGTAGCGACATGGAATTTTTTGTTTTTGCCAAGCATTTGAATTTCTAAATGGATTTCCACTACCATTAAATATGATCTTCAACATCATCTCCATTGACATTACGATTCAAATCCATGTTTACATTATCGTCATTTGTGTTTCCATTTCTCAATTGTTTTTTATCTTCCATCCATTTTTTATGTTGTTCTCTATGGAGATCGTCATTTCGGGTGTAATCATATTTTTTTGGTGTTCCCTTTTATTCTCCATGTTTATTCAATCTTGAACTTCAACATTTTATGGAAAAAAGTAATGCAAAAGGAATTGCAAGTGTAATCTCAATCTTCAAAATCTTATGGCCAAAAAGAGCACAAAGAAATTGCAAGTATAATTTCAAAGTTCGAAAACCTTATAGTCAAATAGAACTTCAAGTTCAAGGTCCAAAACTTTACAACTAAAAAGAACTTCAACCTCAAGCTCAAAAACAATCTTCAAAAGAGATTGCAAGTATAATTTCAAGCCTCAAAAGAATGACAAATAATCTCAAGCTTCAAAAGAATGTGAAATAATCTCAAGCTCCAAAAGAATGAGAAATAAGAAATTGGATGTTAAATTGGATGCTAAATTGGATGTTGTATTTAGATATTTATTCTTTTGACCTAAAGTATAAATACCAATTTCGTGTGAAACAAAAATGGATTGTTGTTGTTGTTGTCCCTAATGATTGGTGGAGTGTCCACTCGAAACGTTGACATTTCAAAACCAGGTACACAGTGTTTATCCAAAAATACTCTCAACATTATGTCTAACTATGAAAACTTACATTCTCATATTATTATTATCATCTAGCCCACTATATACCATGTAATATTTAAATTAAATTTTTGGAGTGAAAGTTAAATGTTTGGTTGAGTTGTGATTTAGTAGTTAATTTGTGGGAATATTTTATCACTTACTCACATTAGATTTATAGAGATATAGTTTTTTAAATGTTGTTTCTGAACCTTTTTTTTTACTTGAAAATTCTCATAATGTGTACCAAAAATGATATTGCATTAACTTCAATCTCAAAATCCATTAAAAATAAGATATCATACATAAAACGCTTGATATGTCGAGTCCTTTAAACAAAACAACTTTCATAAGTTATTTCGCCATATCTAAAACCTCACATCATGTTGAATTCTACAATTTATCTCATGTCATTCTTAGATATCCGTGACAAATAGATAAGCTAAAATGTGTAATGAATAGGATCATTCTCAAAATTAACAAGTGTTGCGTGGTAGCTTAGTCCCTGCCAAGTAGATTTGGAAATGGAGATGATAGTTGGCACCTTATAATTATTGATGATGATGATTATTGGAAGATGGGGAGAGACAAGGAATATTGTTAAAAAAACAAAATTAACAGTATGGTAAGTAAAGGGCAATTAGAATAGATCTTTAACAATAAGCAAATGAAAGTTGAAATATGTAAAATTAAATGACAAAAAAAAGGAAAAAAAAATATTTAAAAGTTATGTTCAATTGTTTTGTAGAAATGAAATGATAAAGAAATTGTAAATATTAAAACTGTTGGAGCCGCCTTTGTTTTTTCTAGCCCGTCTCGAATTTCATGTCTTAATGCTTGAAATCGAAATATGGTTTTCGTATTTTCCATCTATGGTTTTAAAAAATCTCTGAAGTCTTATCACGCAAGCAACGATAATTATTGTACTCTCGAGGCGAGTTCTACTTTTCGTCAAAATTTTTACCCCTTTGTTATACCTCATGATTTCATATGTTGGATGCTATAGATCACGTAGTTCACAAGTCCCAAGCAACGAAACGGTGAAATCTCTTTAAAATTTTACCCAGGGCAGTAACGAGAGTAAAATTTTCTAAATCATGATTAAACATCATCGGGTTTTCGCACCTCGGCGTTCACTAAATCCAAAAGTCTTATCGTCGTAACCCCGATAGCCGAAACCATGAAGTCCTTATTTTAGTAACCCGTGTCAAGGTTAAAGGTAAAAGCTAAGTCTTGGTTAAGTTCTGTCGGCAATTCGCCACTCGACGTTTTCTCTTTAAAAAGCTACACTGTCTAAGCCCCAACTCACGAAGTCGCGATAAAGACATGGACATAATTAATTCAACACTTAATCCGAGTTTATCTTCCCTTTTAATTAAAACGTATCATCGCGATCTCGCGGTTTCGCAACTCGGCATGCAAACTTCCCGGAAACTTACCTTCGAAGCTCCGAGTCGCGATATGGCGAATATAAATAATTACGTAATTAATTAAGCACCTAATCACAATTATGTTTTTATTAACCAAAGTAAATCATCGCAATTTCGGGTGTTAGAGGTTCAAAGGGTTAAAGCAAAAATTCCCGATACAATGAGTTCCGAAAGATTAATTAACTTTGGTAAAACAAATTAATTAAGCTAAACCAACATCTCCCGTGATTTGATGCATGCGTAGTTTACGAGGCAGTCTTAATTTTTCCTTACGCCAACTGACATTTCGAACCGCCAAAATTTATGGCATTAATTAGAAACAAGGCGAATCAACAAATAAAGATTGGGTTTTTATGGCTAAATTTATTTTGAGCTTGATTTGATCGATCTGTTCATAAAAGTACCGAGTTTTCGAATATATAGAGCTGTTATTCATTATAACAAATTCATTTCTATATTACGTAGAGCACACTTTCTCAGCGAGCTAACTTCTGTATGTATACATATTTTTATCGCAGAAGAGCTAAAGCAGGATCTCCCGTCATGGCCCCGCGAAAAGCATCCAAAGCCAGTGTTGAGGTTTCAGGATAAGGTTCGGACAACGTCGATGATACTTCACCTCGAAGTGTCGAATCTGTCTCAAACTGGTTGTTCGTTTCTGATGTTATACAGGCCGAATTAGTGGATTATTCTGATGATTCTAGTGACAATGAAAAAGACGACATAACCACTAAATATAAGATCGTCATTCAATCGGGAATGCATAAAGTAGCAGCCAGGCCAAGACTGATCCCCTACTATGATATGGTCTGATGGGAACTCGACCATGTGGACATACCAACTAGAACCATCATGAATGAGCAGAAGGTCACCATCGGGACTTTCAGACCTGAACATCTGCAAGCTATGTACAAGTTGCCTACAACGTCCGACCTTACATATGGTGCCGAATTCTTGGAAGAGTTCAAACAGAAGGAATGTGTGCAGTATGACAAGACTATGTCTAGCTTAATAAGAGATTGGGTTTCACACCCGATGAAGTTCAGGGCAGACAGTCATGGTATATATTCAATAGCTTCCTTGGAACCACAATTCAAGTATGTAGCTATGATGACATGCAGATTATACGGGAGAGAGGACACCTCACATTTCTTTCTTCAATGGGTGCCTCTAATACGTCGAGTCACCGAAGGCTGTTCCTTCGACTGGGTGAAATGCTGTCTGATAGCTTGACCAGTCGGGTTACAGAGTATCAGGCTTAGAAAGAGAGCGGAAAGATTTCCTCATTTTTTATGTCTGCATACATTATGGACGCCGTATGATTTCTAACACCATTTCCCTTAATGAGATGGAGTTGGACTCTAGCAGAGGCCGAGCCCATCCACGTCTATCATTCAAAATTGTGGGAAAACAAAGCGACACATTTCGTATATGAAATCTTCAACTGGGTGATGGTACCTCTGCATGTCACTATTTTCGGTCACCCGCCACCCAGGATTTCAGACAGTATAGTGATGAATTTGAGCAGTATAGCTGACTGGTATGTAGAAGCTGAATTCTCATATCTCAGAGTTTTCAGGGCTTCTGTTCTCCTTCATGTATTTCCATTATTTATCCTTGACAAGCTGGCTTGTCGCGAAGTTGCTAGACAAAAAATAATCGGTGGCATAAGCAAAAATCTTAAGGGATACTCAAAGTAGGTATGGCCACCTTTTCCTGTTCATTTAAATTCATATTCTTTATTAGATTTCAGGCATGCTAGAGTTGAGGCAACAACCCTGGAAGACCTAAAATTGGTCCTTATTGAATTCAAAAAGCACGATCCGCAAAGGGTCGTGAGTAATCATTTGGCCAGTTGCGGACTCAAGAGATTTGAGCACGAAAATTCACCCTCGGATGACATTTTCTGAGGTGCAAGATCTTATGCTGAGATTTTAGCTCGGATACAAACCTTGGCACCTGAAGAGAGGGCCGATGTTCTGAAATTCCAAGAACATTGACGCAGTTGTCTTCCCACAGTATTACGGGGTGAGAGTCCGAGTACAGCGGAGGTGAAACAAAAAGATGCCGAAGGCTTCAAGGATGCGACTCCTGATCAAGAAGAACACTAGGACGGGGGAGAGAAAACTAAGAGTCCGAAGCAAAGATAAAGACTCCTGACCCACCGAAGAAGCAAACTCCGACCACTACTCCAGGACAATTAGTGAAGCAAATCGGAGATCCTATCACATCAGTTACTCCCTTGTAGTCGACTCAGGGAAATATTGATGCAGGGTGGATCTTAAATGAAGAATTGAGGCCTATAAGGGTGGAAGA